>JACEIK010000218.1:426708-463502 GCA_018107945.1 Datura stramonium | reverse complement strand
TGACACAAACTTTTTATCTTCCAAACCGACTTGATCGATATGATGTCATTTCATTGACAGGTAAATAGCGTGTGGGGTCCACCAATAAAAAGTAAAAAATGAAAAATAAATTTGACAAAAAAATGCATGTTGCTTTGTAATTTCCTTTTATTTTTGATTCTCATCCAACTGAAAAACTATATATAAAAGGTGGCTATTTGCAAACAAGTTGTCATCAGTTTTACATACAGTGATCATCAGTTCTATATACATACATCTTTCAATATGCTAAATCAAGAAAACCAAGTGAACCACCCTCCTCCAGGTATGTTTTTTCTTCTCCAACCGCACCTTATTGGTATCAATGAGTTAACGAAGTCAGGAATTTATGTTTAATAATATTTGATCCTATACACACACTTATAACGGGATGAATAGAGTGTTTCTTCTGCTATTAATTAAAGGTTTTGGCTCGAGCCATTGAAATGAAATAAATCTTAATAAGGCCATCAACCTGAGATAGGATGTAAATTGTAAGCCCTTTACGTGAGTGAGTGGGTGGATTCTGAATACTAATGTTCAAACAAAAAAGATATAATTTTTCAATAAAATATGTTCAACTGATAAGTCCTTGCGCACACACAAGAAACATGGAGTTGAACTTACCTCTCTCTTAATTCTTTTGTGTTTTGGTTTTAAAGGTTATCCTACAGAATCTCCACCAACTGGAAAGAAGAACAAGAAGATGAAGTGCTTCCCAACAAGTAAACCAAAAGGAGAAAGGGGCTTCCTTGAAGGATGGTAATTAAGTTTCATCACTTGCTTTATTTTCCAACTATTGCTTTGATTGCCTATGAGTTTAACTTATATATGTCAAATATATAAGATAGTTCAAGCATTAGTAGATGAGATCTGTAATCTTGAAAATAAGACAGGTAGCCTGCTACAATAGGTAAAAATGATCTAATAGTGTTACTATATTTTTATGATGCCGCTATATATAAGTTAAACATTGATTCCTCTTAGTTAACTGTTCTTGTGGATAACACTCAACTACCCTTGCTTTTGTTTGTTGCAGCCTGTTTGCACTATGCTGCTGCTGGATATGTGAAGTTTGCTTCTGATTAAATGTTTAGGATTTGGATACATATAAAGGAGTCCACTTGGTGTTGATGTATTTAACTAGTGATGTTATATATCCACTAAATTATAGTATGTGACCATGTATTCTTAGGATATGTCATATGAGACACTCTGTATGTTAATTAAGGTGTGTTAATTTTGTCTTTCTATTTGTTTTGCATATTTTTAAGGTCTGAAGAATTGTTGGTGTGTAAGCAATCCTTGAGATAATACAGTTCTTGATTCCTTTCTTCAAATACTTCTCCTTTTCTCCCTTTAGAATGAGAAAACGCCTTACTAACAACACAACTAGATTAGCAGCGTTGGCACGTACACATAAAAGGAGAAATGTAAAAAGCAAATTATATTTTAGGCATTTGGATGATTTTCATCGTCACCCGAATCATCAGCTTGTTAGAACTACTAGCTAAATAAGCAAAGAGTTACTTGACATTTTTTTAATTCTTGACCTGTAAACTCAATGAGCAATACAAATAAAAACACAGAAAGGGAGAACTTAGGAAGAGGGCAGGGGTTTGCTTCCATTTCTATCTTAAGATAAAGATCACTTATGCAGTACCAGTTTAATGGTAGGTAACATATCAGTTGACCAGAAGAAAGCTTAGGACAAAGCTCATATAAGTTGTAGAAAACATCACTAAACTTAAAAACACTTAGAATTGGTACAAGAAGTTAGGATGCTGTACAGAATGAAGCAGCTTTTCTAAGACATGTACTCTCTAGATGACCATCCGGAGTCATGTCGCCCAAACGGGTAGGCTGTCGGTGGCAACTGCGATAGGTGGAGGGGATCTGGTTCAATTCCATAATCAGTCAGAGGCCTGTGCTCTAGAATTTCATCATGTTTTTGAACAAATTCAGGAATCTCAAGCTCTCCTTTCTTTATGTCTTCCCAAAGGTATTGCAGTCGACTAACATACTTTATTTTCCAATACAAGCTACACCAAAAGAAAACAGAATATAGTGAATGCCCTTTGCATTACTCTCAAATGAAGGGAAGAACATGCTGCTAACTTGGGAGATAAAAGAGAGAAAGGATGAAACAGAAGCAAAATCTACATAATAGTAGCAAATGAAGCTTCAAAATCATTGTAACCTGAATGCATTTCGGAAATATTTACATGTTATGGGATTATGCAACAAGATGAGCAACTGAACATAACTTATCCTGAATTATGGTCTATCGAACATGTTCTCTGGAAAGACACATGATTATTGTTTCAACTTTTCAAAACCACCAAAATATAATTATCAAGAGTCAAAGTTCATGCATAAAGCTCTCGACTTGATAAGGACTCCTCGTAACCGGAGTAAAGGTTCCCCTTTTCAAGATGAAAACTCAGGTTTTAATTTTCAAAAGTCTTCTGTGAACCAACAGATTTGACAGGTTCAAAGTAAATGACCATGCCCTCAGAAATGACCCTTCCAAATTTGAATATGAGTAATCAAAAGATGATTTCTAAAGATGGTTTATCTACATTCACGGAGGTACTTCATTTCACAGTCACTAAACATGTAGAGAAAAAATGTGAGATGTACATATTATCATGTGCAGAGTTTTAACCAACCAAGAAACTACTTACCCTCCACTCAGGAAAAATCGGCCTAGCGTTGCAAGAACAAGCCTTGACCGTATCCCAGGATGCACAAAGTATACAGTCTGAAGCCTGTCCTTATGGTCAGAAGGCAGCTCTTCATAAATCCACCTCAAGATGGTCAATCCAGGGTTGTTATCCTCCTTCTGGACAGTACTATGCATGTAGACAATACAGAATGGCCCTTCGGGCAGCTCCGTGCAAATTTTGTTAAAGACATATTTTTTCAGTCGCTCCGCACTTATAACTAGAGCTGCGTATTATTGTTGACATAGTTGTTTTTATAAATTTTTCAAGCAACAAATAGAAAGGGAAGCAGGAACAAAGAAACATGAGATGGAATATCACTTGAGACAACAAACCAGCAGACAGGAATAAGTTTAAATGAATCACAACCTCAATTCTGAAGAATGGAGTTATTCTTTGTAGGGAGAATTCTGTCCTAGTCACAGTAAATACATTTTTTATAAAGTTAATCACAATGAATGCTATCATAACTTGCATTCAACTAAAAAGAATATTAGAAGTATTTCTGAAATCTCTGGAGAAGCAAGACACAGATGTCACCACAAAGTAAAATAAAAAGCTAATCAGGAGTTAGTTTAGAGATAAACATCATGCCTTTGGAAAGGTCTCCCATCCATGTTTTGTCCAACTTCGTACTGAGACTATTGTTTATTCAATCATCTCGAGGTTATAGTCAATGCTCTTTTATGCAGAGGAAACAAACAGCTGAAATCGATATAACGGACTTGAAGCAAGAAGGCTATAAGAACCAATGAGAAGAAGCAAAAGCCAACGCTTCTGCTGTTTTTCACACAATTGAAGAACAATGGAGGCAGCATAATTGCTTTGTACCAATTGTAGCATCACAAATGACTCCACATAGGATGAGCTCACAGAGGCAAATCCAATATATTTATAGGTATTTTGAAGAATTGAAGCAATATAACCTGGTCTAAAGGCATATAAGAATCAAACAAGAAGCATTCCAGTCAATTCCTAAAATGGTACCTCTCCACATAAGTGTCCCTCGTGTAATTACAAACCCAACAGATTTGCTCCAAATCTATTTTCCTTAGTTGATAGGTAAAACCCTTGAATTTTATCCATTCTAAGTATATGATATAATTCCAAGGTGGAATCTTCTTTATGTGTTAGCACATGTAATGGTAAAGTGGAAGATGACTTTGATATATCAGTAAGCTACAGAATATATTTGCCTATCTTATGAATCTTTGATTTGTTCAAACAATGGTAAGAGAACTTCAAAACAAGTTTTACCAATTGATTGAATTGATATTCATTTAAAAGTTTGATACACTGTTGAAGGGAAAAACATACACTTGAATTCAGATACGGGATGGCATTACAGGCTCGCATGGTGTATTCTACCAGTTAACACATCAACATAGCCACCGGAACAAATGCGAAACATAAAGAATAACAGAAAATAGAGCCCAACAACCAAAGTAGCTTTCCTTTCAGTTTGCTAGTCCAGAAGCCAGAAACAAATCACCAAAAGACTCGATTTTTAAGCTTTCACACGACTACTGAGCCTAGCCACACCAATACAGGTGCACCGATGTACTTTAAAGAAGCTAAAACACACACATGCAACGAAAAAGTAGAGCAAAACAAAATGGCAGGAGTAAAATATATTGACTGTGACCTTCTAAATTACAAAATTTGATCATCTTATTATTCACGAGTTACATAATTTTTATGCAGCCATTACTCAACTATTCACTTTGAATTAGTGAATTGCTCATAAAATTGAGCAAACAGAGAGAACACAATATCCTCTCTCAAAATTGGTCATTTTAGCCAACCTCAACAAGCTTGAAATTGAGCATAATAGAGTACTAATTGTCAAAATTGGCCACTAATATTTAATTATACTTAAGGTAACTGAAATGGGGTTTGAAGAAATTACCTGGAAAGTATTTTCCGACGATACGGAAGATCCGATTACCCGACTTGTCGGAACCGGATTCGAGGCGGAAGAACTGGAGGGAATCAAGATGAGCAAAATCTTGGTCCTCAGAAGAAGGAGGGTCAGAAGGGCAATCATACCAGCTCTCTTCGGGTTCTTGATGGGTCAAAAAGGGTCGGGCATCGATACCAAGATCCGATGCCAGCACCAACACTGAGAAATCGTCCTTACTGGAACTGGAGCTTCCCATGTTTATCTACACCGTCGCAGCAACAAAGCCAAGCAAGACACACACACAGTATACAGACTCGCACTAATGTTTTTCTCTTTCTTTTCACTGTGGTTAATGGAGATAAATACTCTTTATGTTTGTTTGAATGTTGTTGCCAACACTATATATTGTGTTATTCATTTAAATATAATATTAAATAATTTTTTATTTTTTGAATTCGATATTAAATAGTTTTTCAGCCTTGAGTATAAGATTTTTTGAATTCAGATGGCTATTTAATTTTAAATATTAAAAAAACAAAAAAAACATGTAATTTAATTAAAATTAAAAATTATTAATTTTTTCAATTTTTTGTTTTTTTACGTTTTTATATTTTATATTTATTATTATAAAATGATAGAAAAATCTTTTTTTAACTAATATGATAATATTATTACATTATTTATTTACAATCAATTAAATTATCTTGAAACTTCAAGTTATCTTCTTATGTAACTTAATTTTAATCTTAAATTAGTCGAAGTGTGGGACAAATTATCAAATAATTTTTCTTTTGAATCTGTTACACTTTAATAAGATTGGTAAGGTAAGAATTAGTCTAGTACTCTGTATTATTTTGCTTGAGTTTCGCTTTTATTATATAAATAAAAGTTCTATTAAGGCATAATTTTCCTTTTCATTTTTGCTTTATATATCCTTCCAATATTTTTTGGTAAAATGAGAGTAGATACGTGTCAGAGTTTCAATGGTGGTATTGTGACCACAGATTGAGCTGCTCGAAGGAGAGTCCACTGTCCACCACAAATAAATCTGTAACAAACAAGAAGATGAAAGATTTTCTCTCTTCACTTGCTGTTTACATGGTGAGGAATCGACTCTTTTTTCTTTTCAGATATGGAAATACTTAGGATATATCAATGCCCTTTCCTCTCAATTTCAGTTCTATAATTCTTTCAACTCTTTTAAGTGTTTAAAGCTCGATTCTTTTACATGTTTTGCTTCATTTGTGTTGAAAATTGGGGAGCTTTCTTGAATCCAGTTTGAATTTTCATGAATATAGGAACCCGTTTGCAGCTTTCTTGAGATAAATCATACCCTGTTTGAAAAATATGGATACACTGTTGAAAGCCCCAAATAAGCTTGAATTTCTGCACCCACTTCATGGATTTGCAGTTAAAGCTAGAACCTTTAGCTCTCTGAGGCCTCAGAAGTTTGGTTCTAGGAAGTTTTGTGAAACTTTGGGAAGAAGTGTTTGTGTTAAGGCTAGTAGCAATGCTCTTTTAGAGCTTGTACCTGAGACCAAAAAGGAAAATCTTGATTTTGAGCTTCCTATGTATGACCCTTCGAAAGGGCTTGTTGTTGATCTTGCTGTGGTTGGTGGAGGCCCTGCAGGGCTTGCTGTTGCACAGCAAGTTTCTGAAGCAGGACTCTCTGTTTGTTCAATTGACCCATCTCCTAAATTGATATGGCCTAATAACTATGGTGTTTGGGTGGATGAATTTGAGGCTATGGACTTGTTAGATTGCCTTGATGCTACCTGGTCTGGTGCAGCAGTGTACATTGATGACAATACAACTAAAGATCTTAATAGACCTTATGGAAGGGTTAACCGAAAACAGCTGAAATCGAAAATGATGCAGAAATGCATACTGAATGGTGTTAAATTCCACCAAGCTAAAGTTATAAAGGTCATTCATGAGGAATCTAAATCCATGTTGATATGCAATGATGGTATTACTATTCAGGCAACGGTGGTGCTCGATGCAACTGGCTTCTCTAGATGTCTTGTTCAGTATGATAAGCCTTATAACCCGGGGTATCAAGTAGCTTATGGCATTTTGGCTGAAGTGGAAGAGCACCCCTTTGATGTAAACAAGATGGTTTTCATGGATTGGCGAGATTCTCATTTGAAGAACAATTTGGAACTCAAGGAGAGAAATAGTAGAATACCAACTTTTCTTTATGCCATGCCATTTTCATCCAACAGAATATTTCTTGAAGAAACCTCACTCGTAGCTCGTCCTGGATTGCGCATGGACGATATTCAAGAAAGAATGGTGGCTCGTTTAAGTCACTTGGGGATAAAAGTGAGGAGCATTGAAGAGGATGAACATTGTGTAATACCAATGGGTGGTCCACTTCCAGTAATACCTCAGAGAGTTGTTGGAATTGGTGGTACAGCTGGTATGGTTCATCCGTCCACCGGTTACATGGTGGCCAGGACACTAGCTGCAGCTCCTGTTGTTGCCAATGCCATAATTCAATGCCTCGGTTCTGAAAGAAGTCCTTCGGGTAATGAGTTATCTACAGCTGTTTGGAAAGATTTGTGGCCCATAGAGAGGAGACGTCAAAGAGAGTTTTTCTGCTTCGGTATGGATATTCTTCTGAAGCTTGATTTACCTGCTACAAGAAGGTTCTTTGATGCATTCTTTGACTTAGAACCTCGCTATTGGCATGGCTTCTTATCATCTCGGCTGTTTCTACCTGAACTCATAGTTTTTGGGCTCTCTCTTTTCTCTCATGCTTCAAATACTTCTAGATTAGAGATAATGACCAAGGGAACTCTTCCATTAGTAAATATGATCAACAATTTGTTACAGGATAAAGAATGAATGAGTTATTTGGAATCTTGTCCAATTTTATATAGCCTATATTAATACATCAGTCTATTCAAATTATTTGCTTTATAAGCATTTCCTTTCCCTGCTTTTATGCTTGGTCTATCCCTTACCATTCTGTTACCACTTTATCTATCTTTTTGGATGCTACCAGCATATTCATTGTAGGATACTGAATTGAAATTTGGCTGATTTTGAGGTCAATGACAAGTTCTGGCCTGAGATGGATGTACACAACATCCATCATAGGGATGACGCAGAGCGCTAGTGCATAATTTAGTGAAAAGCGAAGGAAAATCGGATCATACTAATTAGTAAAAGCTAGATTGGAGGAGTGTAATGAAAAATCAAATATATCTGGACCAAATAGTTTTATCATACATTACAATACAGACTATGTGCACGAATCCTAAACTTGATTTCTCTTACATTAGGTAACATGTCCTATACAGTACTTGAATGTGTAATTTGAAACTTGTAACAATAAATTACATAAAAAAAATTTCAGTTTTCTTGTGACATTTCCCAAGTAAGTTGATCCAGCTTCATTTATAAAATCTTTGAAATTATGGTATGCCTAGAGCGATGAACATAACTCAAGATTGGACAGAAAATTTACGCGTCTCCTCTTCACTCAAAGAGGTAATGTGCCCTTTGTTTGAATAGTACTAGATTTATGAAAATAGTTGTACTGAAGTTATTCAGAATTTGCTTAATGCACGAATTATTCTGATAGAAGTCTTAATTTGAATGAGTTGTCAAGGTAACAGAGCCATGTATAAAATATTAGTACAGATTCGAGGGTTGACTGCATTACGTGCTTTTAAGAGCTGATCAAGGTCTATATGTAAAAGATCAGATTTAAAGTGAAAGAGGGGAGTGCCAAATGAATCATAATTTCTTGGCTTCTTGCATTTTCTTAAAAAAACGTACACGTGCAATATCTTTATGCTAAGGTTATACAAAGAACTGGACTACATTAGATGGATTTCAATAGATAGAAAAAGATAGACTTGCTAAACTTCTTAAGTATATCTTCAATAGATAGAATGTCAGAGTTTGGGTGGGAAGAAAATCAAGAAATACAGGAGTGAACTTGAAAAGCAATACATAAAATGCAACAAATTAATAATACAGAAAATGTATATGTGGACAGATTGATTCGTTCAGCATATAATTCTGTTACAGACACAATAAAGTAAAATCAAGATCTTTTTGCTGGAGAATCAAATGGAGATGCAAAGTAAGTCTGAGAGATAGTAAAGAAAAAGGAGGGACGTAGAAGCAACCAAAGCAACTACAGACCAAGGACTTCTAAAATAGGTATCTAACAATTCATCAATCCAAATTTGAGAGTTGCTGTTATAGTGTTTTTTGATTTCTCTTTGACGTCCTTGTAAATGTGCATTTGAAGACTTGTACCACTTCTTCATCACTTCCTAAAGAGTTGAATATAATCTTCTTCCTTCATAGCTCTTTCGCGTCATTCGGTGAAATAGCAAGTGTTTTCATCAAATATATGTAAGCAGACACAAAGGATTCCCTGAAATTACCTGGACAGATCTCATAAGCTATCATGTTCCCGAAAAATACTCTAGTATATTTAGAGATGTACCAACATGGAAGTGGGATTTGGCATAGAAATAATGAGACGTGAGCCTTACATCCATCAAAGAACCGAATCTGCTAGGGGTGGAACGAGTGTCCTTTGATTTCAGTTCCATTACTGAATGAAACACTATGGTTGACGCTGTTGTTATCCTGTTGCCTTCTTTCTTTCTATATCGATCGAGACAGGACCTAAATTGATGAATGCATTCTGTGTATATAAGATCCATTACTAATGGACGATATGTAGTTGTCGGTCTGTTGTCATTATTCGTTGAATTGTGGTTGTGAGATTGTTGGAGATGTTGATCTCTACCAGTACTGACAATCACTTTCACAAGAAGTTCAAAAAGCTGAGAGGGTTGTTGCTCCATCACCATGTTATTTCTAGGCTCTTGTTGGCCGAAAAGGATTTTATAACAGTAGATTTTCGACATGTCTTCAAATCCATCTCCACCAAATCTCAAGTTAAATAGTAAGAGTTTGAGAATCCGGAAAGTTACCGGATTTTCAAGCAAAAACATGTCCTGTCTAACAAAGGAAACAACTCCAGTACCTAGGTGCCATATCATACTATGAACTTTAGACCAGCAGGCTGAAAAGTCTCGGGTTTTACTCTCCATAAGATTTAGAACAAGGCATGCATCGAGGAACATCATTCAAGTAAAATCATAGTCATTATACTTATTCATGAATTCTTCGAGGTAACAACTTCTAGCATACTCAATCTCCTCGAGAATCTTTTCGTGGAAGAAATATTGGTCTTTATCACTGACTCGAATGAACATATGTAGAGCCTTGAGCTTGATCTACCTTCATGAGTGAATAAGCAATGTTATACAACCATTGATTATCCAAAAGACTTTGTTTTCCCGTGAATAGTATGTCTTACTGAGCATGAAATTTAAAAAAAGAAAGAAGAGTTTTTTTAACAGTGTGTATGGTATGTCATTTTTCATGGAACTTTTATATCTTGTGCTTGGTTAGTGGGTGAAAAATGCTTCTCAAGAAAAACAAAACATTAAAAATTAATACGTAATATTAGCAAATAAAAAAAAATCGTGAAACTAAAGTTTCCAGTATTAAAGATCAATAAAGATGTCTAAAAGTTACTTGAAACAAGTCGTATAAAATGTTATTTGTTATGAGGCAAATAACCCGTTCATAAGTGAATAAAACAGGACAACTTTTAAAAGTCTCAGACCAAATATATGTGGATTGAATATACATTACATACATACATACATACATAACATACATACATAAATATATACATACATACATAAATATATATATATATTTGTTATGAGGCAAATAACCCGTTCATAAGTGAATAAAACAGGACAACTTTTAAAAGTCTCAGACCAAATATATGTGGATTGAATATACATTACATACATACATACATACATAAATATGCTACATAAATATATATATATATATATATATATATATATATATATATATATATATATATATATGTTTGATATTACTAATAGGTGTGAACAAGCTGTTGAATTCTATCAAATCTGTCAATTGCAAAAAGAGGAAAAACCCCTGTGAGCTGCAACTGTTCCTGTGTACCTTCAAAGGTAAAGTAGTTTCCTTGAAATTTCTTCAAATTTGGAGAAGTTTGCGGAAAATTCCACAGTCAAATCTTTGTACTAAATGCTTTCTGTAGGAAAAAGTAAAGTGTAATAAAAGTCAACTTCACATATTAACAGGACAATACAGATCCAGCAATACTCCTAGTTCATCTGATTCTTCAGTTCTTGATTATGACAGCTTATAGTGCTGTAAATTCTCTTCTTCAAACTCTTGAGCAACCAAGTCCTGAACTCTTTCATGGTCAAACTGCTGAAATGCTCAATTCTCTTCATGCTATGGCTGAATACTTTCAATATGTCCTTGAAAAAGTTAGCAAGAGAAGGTCTGACCCTGAAAAAATCAGATCTTTGGAGGAAAAAATAAGAGTTGCTGCTAATGATGCAGAGGATTTTGTTCAGCTCAAGATTGCTCAAACAATCAAAGGCGCACGCTGGAAGTTTGGAATAGCGCGTATGATTTTATGCAAGAATTTGCTAAAAGTTGTTGAAAAAATCAATACAACAAAGAAAGAAGTAATGGAGATTGTTTCTGATGATGATAAAATTCTTGAATTATCTGGGGATTCCTTAATTGGAACTTCATCTATAAGTATGCTGCCAAATCTGGAAGATGATATTGTGCAGGGACTTGATGATGACTTGGAGATAATAGTTAAAAGGTTGACAGGACCACAGTCGGATCTAGACGTTATCACAATATCAGGCATGGGTGGCATTGGCAAAACAACACTAGCTAGAAAAGCTTATGATCATCTCGCAGTCAGGTATCATTTTGACATTCTTGCTTGGGTTACAATATCTCAAAAGTTTCGAAGAAGAAATGTGTTGTTAGATGCTTTACTTTGCATTTCAAAGCAAACAAATATTGTCAAACGAAAAGATGATGATAAGGAGGATGATGATCAGTTACTAGATAAAATCTTTGAAGAAAGTACCGATAATGAGTTAGCTGACTTGGTGCAGAAAAAACTAAAGGTTCCAAGATACCTTCTTGTTGTTGATGATATTTGGAGTATGGATGTTTGGGATAGTATACGAGGAATATTTCCTAATTTCAGCAATAGGAGTCGAATCTTATTGACTACTAGGGAAACTGAGGTAGCGATGTATGCAAGTACTAGTAGCCCTCATGAGATGAACCTCTTGGATTTAGATAACAGTTGGAAGTTACTTTGTGCTAAGGTATTTGGACCAAAACATGATCATTCTCCTAAGTTGGAAGAAATTGGAAAGAAAATAGTAGAAAAATGCCAAGGATTACCCTTAACCATTTCAGTGATTGCGGGACATCTTTCTAAAATGGACAGGACATTAGAGAGTTGGAAGGATGTTGCCCGATCCTTAGGTGAAATCATTGCTACTCCTCCAGATAAATGCTTAGGAGTGCTCGGTTTGAGTTACCACCACTTGCCTAATCACCTCAAATCTTGCTTTCTTTCTATGGGTGGTTTCCCAGAGGATTTTCAAGTTGAGACTCGGAGATTGATCCAATTATGGATAGCAGAAGGTTTCATAAGGATGTCAGGAAGTGGTAAAAGCTTGGAGGAAGTGGCAGTTGATTATTTGGAGGATCTTATCAGCAGGAATTTGATAATGGCTAGAAGAAGGAGATTCAATGGTGAGATAAAAGCATGTGGAGTGCATGATCTACTGCGTGAGTTCTGTTTAAAAGAAGCTGAAATGACAACGTTTATGCATGTTGAGAGAACTGAGCTAGACGTCCCTACTCTTCCAACACAAAAGCATAATGTTCGTCGCTTCAGTTTTCAAACTGAAACTTATTCAGTTGGTGACTGTTGTAAGCTATTACCCTCAGTTTCCAGATCTATCTACTTATTTTCTCAACTGGATCTACCTTTTGCTTCCCGTATTAAGCTTTTCGGGATATTACCCATCTACCGTTGTCATCCTGTAATACATGAACTTTTCTCCCGTTTCAACCTTCTCAGGGTATTGGCCATCTTCCATAAAGATGTAGGGTTCCAGTTGTCTCCACTCGTGATTACAAAGTTATTTCATTTGAGATATCTACAAGTTCGATTTTACGGCAGTATTCCTGAATCAATCTCAGAGCTTCAGAACTTGCAGACTCTAATTTTTACGACTCATCCTCACTATATAACTTTACCAGGGAAGATATGGATGATGAAGAACTTGAGGAATATACATATGGGGGGACCCAATTATTTACCAAGTCCTAAGCATCTTGTGACATGGATGCCAAATCTAGAGGAACTTTCAGTTCTCCCTAGCGCCAGTTGTACAAATGAAGTCTTTTCTGGCATTCCCAATCTAAAGAGATTGATGATCAGTGTAAATTATTTCGGAGAAGACTACTCATCCAATCGCCTCATAGATATGTCCCACTTGAGAAAACTCGAAGCATTGAAGTGTTTAGCAGATGGTTATGTGCCATACTCCGTCAAGAGTTTTGTTTTCCCAACATCCCTTAAGAGGTTGACTTTAGCTGGCCGGTTTCGTTTTCCTTGGGAAGACATATCAACTCTTGTCATGTTGCCAAATCTCGAAGAGCTCAAACTCAAAGATTGTGTAACCTGTGCTGATGTATGGAGCTTGAGTGATGAAGACAAGTTCCAAAGCTTGCAGCTGTTGTTACTTAGAGCACCATTTCTTGATTTTTGGAAAGCAAGCAGTGATAACTTCCCAAATCTAAAACGGCTTGTTCTGAAGGATTGCCGCTTCTTGAAAGAAATTCCATCAGATTTTGTGGAAATTTATACGTTAGAATCTATTGAGTTACATAATTGCAGCACTGCTGCAGAGGATTCTGCAAGAGAGATTCAACAAGAACAAGAGGACATGGGAAACAATTGCGTTAAGGTCTATATCCATAACACTCACAAGAGTAAGTTTTTTCATCTCTCAAAAGTTACTAATTACCTCATCTTTGTTAGTATTAGAGTGAAGGGTGAAAAACACATCTAAAGTATCACGATTTTTTGAGGTTCATGCCTTAACTATAGTGTGTGAGTTTCCTATCTGAACAATCACTAAATATTTATCGAAACACACATAAACTATCAATTTTTCCCTTTTCCTACCTTAATGATGGTGATATTTTGGGTGAGAAAAGTGAGCAATTGATAGTTGAGATGTATTTTGATAAACATTAGTGATAGTTCAGATAGAAAAAAAGTAACAAACACCTGATAGTTCGGATAGAAAACTCAAAAGACTTAGATACTTTAAGTGTATTTTTGACCCGTCACTCCTTGACATGAAGATGCTGACTTGTTAAAACTTTTTATCTTTGCATATAATGCAGGGGAATGAAGCTTAATTTGAGGGACAAATCTAATGCAGCCTCGGCTCGCCTCATGCCCATGCCCTTGCCCTTTTAAACATGTACTGCTTTCATTAGTAAATATTAAGCGGTTTTCCTAATTCATTTAGGTTTGGTTAGTTAATTCCCTTTACATAGTCGTCCTATATATACATAACTTGGCTCCTCTTAGACTATACTAGCTCTTTAGCCAATTAAAGTGAAACAGTAAAAGGTTTGGATTAACTTTTTTTTTTACAGAATTATTAGTTAATCAATTAACGAAGAATAGAGATTTAATGTTTAATTTATTTGATTGTCTCTACTTGATTAAACTGTTAAGATTGTAGTAATTTGTTTGGAATTAAACACTTATCATGTTAGTGTTGACACAAAAAGTAAGATAATTATTTTGAAGAATAATATTATATTTAATATAGTTTGATTAAGTAAAATTTTAAAAAAATAGGTTATACACAGTTTTTATTTTGAGGTAGTATTACAAGGAAAATATGATAATAAAATAGCTAAATACATAATAAATAAAACAATAAATTATTCCCAAACCATTAATAAATAATACTTCATGCATGACGTAGATGAATTATTCCTTGAGTCAACAGTAAAAGAACCCCTTATTATTATACTTCCTTTATTCTACTTACCTTGTGGCCCACGGATTTTGACTCAGTTGTGTTCTTATACTTTTTATAATTTTAATAAAAGAAAAATGAAGACTTTTTATTAAAAAATTATAAAAGAATTTTTTTTTTTTAATAACAGTTAAAAAATTATTTTGGAGATACATTGAATATAGAAAAATTGCATATCGGACACTCCGATGGATGAAAAGGCAAAGAGCAATACGCAAAGAGCATGAAAAGTTGGTTGTTCCATATGGACATGGGGCATATATAAAAAAGGGATGAGATATTTTAACAGAAAGAGAAAGAGAGACTAAAAAACAATGGCAAAATTGTTCATTAAGCAGGCACAACAGTATTCAGTGGGCAGGCCAAGTTACCCACAAGAATTGTTCAATTTCATAGCTTCAAAGACACCTTCTCATGACCTTGTTTGGGATGTTGGCACTGGTAGTGGCCAGGCTGCTCAATCTGTAAGTCTCTCTTTCTCCTTCATTCATTTCTTTGTGTGTACAACAATTTTTCTTTTCCAGATTTATTATATGCGCAACAAAAAGTAATTAATATTTCACCTACCCTAATTGTCCCAGGTTCGTCAAATCTGGGAAATTACAGTACTTTGTAAATAGGTAAAAGGAATTTTTTATGTATATATGCTACATGTCGAATTCCTTGAACTTCTTGGTGTGTTTATTTCTTTACATTTAACTCCCCTTGATAAAAACTTCCGGCTATAATTTGCACAACATAATTTTTAAGCGAAAAAATTACCATTCTTCCATGGTTGTGGCTTCGCCCTCTACCTGTGTACGTAAGAGAATCGACTAAGAAAATTAAAGTGGACTTTTGTGTACAATCATATGATACATAGTAGCAGAATAGGAAAGAGTAAAGTCCTCGATCTGCTTCTTAGAACATATTGGAAAACAAGAAATCTTGCATTTTTAACTTTACTTCTCACTGAAAGTTAGGTGAGAATGAAACATAGGAAATGTTGCATTAGCATCCATTTTACATATCTAGACAATTGCACGCTCATAATATACTACAATAATAAGAATGCAAGGGCATGGTTGAGTGGTGGGTTTCCCATGTCCTTTGTTTATCGCTCAGTCATAAGATCATCGCACTTGTCTAGTGCGGCTTACATGTCCTATGTGATTTGCGAGCTATTGCACAATGAGCAGCTTACCACAGAGTGCTCACCCAAAGGGCTGAGGCTGTGGATTTCCTCGGAGGTTCCAAAAAAAAAAAAGAAAAAAACTAAGAGAACTTGTTAATCACAGTAACCCATGGCAACTGGTTCCGCCTGTTCTGATATCCTCTGCTATATAAAGAGATGCAAATACATTATCAACATTTTCATCAATTCTTTTTCTCATTTGGTCATCTAAATTTTATGTTTTGTTGGAAAATGGTTAAATGTCGTAATATACCCTCCTTCTGTTCCACTTTAGGTGACGCTATTTCAAAAGTCTTCTATTCTTTCATAAACATAAGAAAGGCTTGAAAAATACGCATCCCTTAGTGTTCCAGCATCTTTTTTCTTTTCTCCCAAACTATTTCTTGTCCTAAATACTCTTAAAATACTGTTTTCTTCAGTTGGCTAAGCTTTACAAGAATGTGATAGCCACAGACACAAGTCCAAAGCAGCTGGAATTTGCAGCAAAGGTTCCGAATGTTCGATACCTATGTACCTCTCCTAAGATGTCAATGTCCGAAATTGAAACCAAAATAGGAGCAGAGTCAAGTGTAGATTTGATCACAATTGCTCAAGCAATGCATTGGTTTGATCTCCCAACTTTTTATCAACAAGCAAAATGGTTACTCAAGAAACCAAATGGAGTAATAGCAGCATGGTGCTACACTACTCCACAAGTAAACAGCTCAGTGGATGCAATTTTTGAGAAATTTTACACCAGTGATGCTGGACCTTATTGGGAGTCTCCAAGAAAATTGGTGGATGAAAAGTACAAAACAATTGATTTCCCATTTGAGGCAGTAGATGGTTGTGATCATAATGGACCATTTGAGTTCAAGATTGAGAAAGTGATGGACTTGGATTCTTATTTCATATACCTGAAGTCATGGTCAGCTTATCAAACTGCAAAGGAAAAGGGTGCTGAGCTGTTAACTGATGATGTTGTTGACAAATTCACAAGTGCTTGGAATGAAGATGGAAAGAGTCAGAAAACTGTGAGTTACCCAATTTACTTGAGGATTGGCAAAGTTGGAAATTAGTTATCTGCAATTGATCAAGCAATCCATTTTGTATTATCTGCTACTTGTCATCTTTTAATAAAGCATTTTCATTAGTATACTACTCTTCTTCCTGCATCCATAATTAAACTCTAAAAACTAACTTAGCTCAAGAGATGGATGAAATATATAGTTAGGGCCCCCGATGGATGGTCAGTTACAAGGGCCGGGGTTCATCTGAATCCCCTCTTGTCGAAAATTACTTGTCCATAGAGTCGCTGCTGACTTGTTTGGGATTGAAGCATATGAAAATGCAATACTCTTTGCTTATACATAAGCAAAAGATTGATCACAACGAATTAAGTTTCATAAGTATGAATTAGAGGAACCAACTAATGAAAGACATATATATAAAATACCATTGAAAAAACAAGAAAAATGCATAACCAATAGGCTAGTGTTCAATAATTAATCATACTAATTTGTCGGAGTAAAACACATGAATGGCCCCACCCATATTTTTTCACTCTCTTCCGCGTATCCTTTCATAAAATTGGAACGATGCGTTATAGATAAGAACTATCTCTTCCGCATATTCTTTGATAAAATTAAATTGAAATTATTACTGCAGACGACAAGGTGTGATTAGTTGAATATCTTTTAACCATTATATTTTGAAGGATTTATGAGTGACCAGCACAAATTCAACGGAACTAAAGTTTTATGAAAATGAAAGGATATAAAGAAAACAGTATAGAAAAATGTGCCAATTGGGAATCAACAACGTGAGTGAATATAATTAATATAAATGCAAAATTGGGAACTAAAAAATGAAAAGTTTGTGATTGAAAAGGTGCCAACATGTAATATATAAAAGTGTGGCACAGAATCAGGAAACATTTTAAATATGTTTTAAAACGTTAGTGTCGGAACGTGACACTTGGAGAATAAATTTTTTCAGGTTCCACAATTTGGCCTTGAGATATTTTCGAGTTGGTATCAATTAATTAATAACATTTCCTTATATGTTACATCTTCATGTTGGATGTCTATTTCAAATGACATGTTTTTATATTTTTTTCTTTTATTCTTAATTGACAATTTTTTATGACCACAGAAATATCCATCATTCAAGATCATAAATTCTAAAGAATATCAAAATAGAAAGGAGTAAAAGGAAAGCTAAGGAGAGTCAATATATTGTATATATTACTTAGCTACACAATGTACTGTTTCAACAAAGGGATGCCAATTGTTACTCGTGGAATATACGTGGCTCCATCACGGTAGAAATTCATAAATTTTAAATTTCAAATCTACCGCCACAAAAATTCATAAATTTGAAATTCTGAATCCACCCGCTAAATAGTATTACTATTATTATTTATCATAGTGCTTTGTATGACACCACCCTGCATGTTCATTGCAGAGCCGTAAAGAGTGGATAGCATGCAATTATATCTTTGTACCACAAGCCTTATCTAGCAATCACAAGAAACCATTCATACAGTAATCTCCAATTCCACTTTCTTAAAATCCAATATTATGAGTAGTTCTACTATATGGAGAATCTTCATTTCCACTATTCTTAAAATCACAAGCAAATGGAATAGTAGTATAGTAAGAAACAATAAGCCATTTCCTCCCGGTCCAAAACCATGGCCTATAATTGGCAGCCTTCCTCAAATGCTCCTAAACAAGAAGCCAACATTTCATTGGATACACAAAATTATGGAGGAAATGGACACGGAAATCGCTTGCATTCGTCTTGGTAATGTCCATTACATTCCTGTAACCTCTCCTGAGCTTGCTTGCGAGTTCTTGAAGATTCAGGACTCTATTTTCTCATCCAGGCCTATTTGCATGTCCGCGAGCCTCGTTAGCAATGGCTACTTGACCTCGGTTTTTCTCCCCATTGGAGATCAATGGATGAAAATGAGAAGAATTCTTGCTTCCCATGTGCTATCACCAACCTCATTTCAATGGCTTCGTCCTAAAAGGGACGAAGAAGCTGACCACCTTCTCCGATTTGTTTACAATCAATGCAGCAACCAACCTGATGATTTTATTAACTTGAGGAAAGTGACAAGATGTTATTGTGGGAATGTAATTAGGAATATGATTTTGAGCAAGAGATTAGAAGATGAAGAACAAGTTGATGCACTTTTTACACTTCTTCAATATCTCAATTCTTTTGGTATATCAGATTACTTACCATGGGTAAGTGCGTTTGATTTGGATGGTCATAAGGCAATTATCAAGAAAGCCTATGCCACAGCAACAAAACACATTGATATTGAAGTTGAACAGAGGATTCAGTTATGGAAAGATGGCAACAAAACTTTGGAACAAGACATCCTTGATGTTCTTATCATGCTCAAAGATGTCAATGGAAATCCATTGATGAATGTTAAAGAGATCAAGGCACAAGTGCTTGTAAGTACACATTCAATTACTAAACCCCGTAACCAAACATGTTGTGTTGTCGCTTATATGATTGATACTTTATTCGATCAAGCTCTTAAAATCTGCTTTTTTGAAAAACGTGATTTATTAGAAGTGCTAGTTTCTAAAAAAATAAATACTTTTGGAGGATAGCAGTTTGTATTTAGCTAATTAATTTTTTGAAAAGCACCTTGGCTAATATTAGTACAATATTTGTACTTGGTTAAGGTCGATGCAATGCCTAAAGAGTTGAGAAGAGAGGTGCAGCNCTAATTAATTTTTTGAAAAGCACCTTGGCTAATATTAGTACAATATTTGTACTTGGTTAAGGTTCTAAAAGCACTTATGCTTTACTTGTTTCAACTACTGGAGCTGCTCAAAAACACTTATTTTTTTCCAAACGTTCGACCAAACACCTTTAACTCTGTGAAATAAACACTTTTGGTTTCTTAGAAGCTTTGACCAAATGTGCAAAGAATCATAATCCGGACCCATATATAAATAGAACATCTATATTTCCCTGACATGATAATTTAGGGGTGAACAAAGCAAACCGATAAACTGTACCAACCCGATAATTCGAGCAAAATTGAGAAAAGAACCCAATTATAGTGGTTTGGTTCCATTTAGTTTGGTGTTGAAAAAATCACCTGACCATAATTGATTTGGTTTGATTTTAACTATAAAAAAAATCAAACCAAACCAACTCGACATTATAAGTATATAACTTTTATAAGAAAGTATTTTTATGTAATTTATAAATATTTTTTAAAATTTTTTCATAGCTTTTGTCTTTTAACATATTATTTCAAATTTGGATTTAGAATTCTGAATGATCAATAAAATTTACAGCTCATAGATATATGTTATTAACTCAAATAAATTTCAAACCAAAACCAAATCACTATTAATGTTAATAAAAGAAATGATTTCAACACTGGGAATGACAATAATATTATATATCTATTATTTAAGTTTGATTGATTAATTTACACAGTGAAAACGACCTAACTTAATTTTTTTAAAAATATTTAGTTATGTAATTAATACTTATTGGCCGTATTTAGTTTGACATGACTTAATACTTTTAGAGTATGACCATTTTCATTATAACTTATTAATTAGCAATATTTATTTTATGCGATTTCATTATCTTATTAATTGAATATTTTAATATTTTAGTATAATGTCAATACTCATCTTATATTTTATATTATTTTATTAATTAAGAAAAACCTTAGATAGTTGTATGTTACTAAAATTAAAAAAATATTTCAAACATAAGTTATATGTTTTGTAGGAAGATTTTATCGGAGAAAAAAAACCCACAAAAAATCTGAAAAATTCGAGAAAATCCAAAAAATCCAAGGTTGAAAAATTCGAATTTATTGATTTGATTTGATTTGATTTATAGATTTAAAAATTCAATACAATTGATTTGATTTGATATTTAAAAAATTCAAACCAACCTGAACTATGTAGCCATATTGACATGACTGGTTACAAACAAATAATATTCAGGAACTCATGTTGGCAACAGTGGATAATCCCTCAAATGCAGTTGAATGGACACTTGCAGAAATGTTGAACCAACCAAAGTTAATGGAAAGGGCCATAGAAGAACTCAATACTGTTGTTGGGATCAATAGATTGGTTCAAGAATCAGACTTGCCAAGGCTAAATTATGTGAAAGCTTGCATAAAAGAGGCCTTTCGACTCCACCCCATGCCTTTTAACGTCCCTCATGTGTCTGTCTCTGATACCATTGTCGGTGAAAAGTACTTCATCCCTAAAGGGAGTATAGTGCTATTAAGTCGTCTTGGACTTGGCCGGAATCCTAGAGTTTGGAAGGATCCATTGAAGTTCAAGCCGGGGCGCCACCTCAAAGAGAAAGAAGACGGTGAAGTAGTTCTCACTGATTCAGAGTTAAATTTGTTGTCATTTAGTATTGGAAGACGAGGTTATCCAGCAGTGAAACTTGGTTCTACAATTACTACAATGTTACTTGCTAGGCTTCTTCAAGGGTTTACTTGGAGTTTACCACCAAATTCACCCTGCAATGATTTACTTGAGAGGTCTAAGAGTGATCATTTTTGTACCTTATCACTTATTGCTCAGGCAAAACCAAGATTAGCCAAGGCCGTGTATCCTTAACACATGACAATTAACTTTATGCAATATGTATGAGTTAAAGTTGCAAAGCATATATGATTTCCAAACGGGCCATCAAAATCTTTGTATATACACACATACATACAGAAAGAAGAAATAAAGAAAACAATTTTTGCATGGTAGTTGTTTTGAGCTCGTTGTGTTTATGTGCCATTGATGTCTTTGTCATCAAATGTCATGAATATATAAAATAACAATAATGTACCTAAAATAAGGAAAAGAATTAATTTGTTGGACTGTTACATGCTTCATGTGTATAGTATAGCATAATTACAATATTATATAAAGGTAGATGATTTTCCTTTTCCATCTTTAATTACGGTTTAGTATTGACATTCACGCTTTTTTAAAGTTAGAAATTTTAATTGTTCAATTGATTAATTATTAAATTTTTCGAAATTTTCGGTGTATGTGTTAGCCCACGGATTTTTCGAGAATTGATTGACAGTCTCCGTTAGGCCCCAAATTTTGGTCGTGCACAGTCTACAAGACCTAGTGACGAGTGTCCTACCGCTTCATTTGATCGGCATCATCATTTTCCGCATAAATGAGAATTTATGATTTTTGCAATTTTCGGTGTGTGTTAGCCACAAATTTCTCAATATTTTAGTGATCATCTCAGTTTGGCCTGAAATTTTAGCCGTGCGCAGCCTACAAGGACTGGTGATGAGCGCCCTTTCACTTTATTTGATCGGCTTCATCATTTTTCGCATAAATGAGAATTTACAATTTTCGCGATTTTCGATGTGTGTTAGCCCATGGATTTCTCGAGATTTGATTTACCGTCGCCGTTCTGCCTCAAATTTTGGCTGTGCGCATCCTACAAGTCCTAGTGACGATTGCTCTACCACTTCATTTGATCGACATCATCATTTTTCGCATAAATGAGAATTTATGATTTTTGCGATTTTCAGTGTATGTTGGCCCACGGATTTATCGAGATTTGACTGACCGTCTCCATTAGGCCCCATATTTTAGCTGTGCGTAGCCTAAAGAGCCTGGTGACGAGCGCCCTATCACCTTATTTGATCGGCATAACTATTTTTCGTATAAATGAGAATTTACTATTTTCGCGATTTTCGGTGTGTGTTAGCCCACGGATTTCTCGAGATTTGATTGACCGTCGCCGTTCTGCCCAAATTTTGTCTGTGCGCATCCTACAAGTCTTGGTGATGATCGCTCTACCACTTCATTTGATCGGCATCATCATTTTTCGCATAAATGAGAATTTATGATTTTTGCGATTTTTAGTGTATGTTAGCCCACGGATTTCTCGAGATTTGATTGACCGTCTCCATTAGGCCCCATATTTTAGCTGTGCGCAGCCTACGAACCTTGATGAAGAGCGCCCTATCATTTCATTTAACCGGCATCACAATTTTTCGCATAAATGAGAATTTATGATTTTCGCTATTTTCGGTATATGTTAGCCCACAGATTTCTCGAGATTTGTTTGACCGTCGTCGTTTTGCCCCAAAATTTTGGCTGTGCGCAGACTACAAGACCTGGTGACGAGCGCCCTACTACTTCATTTGATCGGCATCATCATTTCTCGCATAAATGAGAATTTATATTTTTCGCGATTTTCGGTGTATGTTAGCCCACGGATTTCTCGAGATTTGATTGACCGTCTCCATTAGGTCCCAAATTTTAGTTGTGCTCAGCCTACAAATGTGAACAAGATGAATTATCCTCTTTTCCTTTTTGAAATGAGGAAAAAGTACTCCCTCTTTTTTATTTTAATTGCTACGTATACTTGTTTCAAAATATTTGCTAATTTTAAAATTCAAAAATAATTGACTATATTTTTTTCAACTCTACCCTTGATACTTAAAGTCATTCTAAAATATATATATTTTTAAAAAATTAATAAAATTATATTAGTTAAATTACCAGTGATCCTTTTTTCCTGTGCCCACAAGGATAGGAATAATATCGGCAAACATTTTGGATAGTACGTTGTTTGTATTGATTAAGTGATGAGCTTTAGACGGGGAGTGTATCAAAGTTAAAACTCTTTTCATAATATTCAAGTTAGTGAAGATGCAAAAATGCAAAAGTTGAGAAACTCGTATTGCAACATGGTCAAATTTTGCAAATTGGAGCAGCCACCATCACCCCTACCCTAGCTATTAAAACAATAATATGATGAGTAAAGTCAATCTGAGCACACAAAACACATGGCAACAACAATAGCGTAGGGGGGACAGTTAAGGAGAAAGTTTGTTAACAGAACAAGATATGGTAAGTTAGCTAGGCTGCTGCAGACTCATCTAACATACGACGGAACAACACTTCTACATAGGATCCATTTACATAGTTGCATCACCAGACACAGCGATAAGTAACATGTGTTTCGATGATTTCACTGCTGTACGTGACCTTCACCACCTGCCCCTTCTCAAGTCCATAGTACCGAGCAATTGCATCCTTCTGAGACATCCGCGGCAGCTGGAAAACATCAATACAAGAACAATACTCAGAAAAACTTAGATAAGTGAAACTGTATTAATAATGTTCGAAGAAATAGCCATATGAACTACGAATTTCTGCTCAGATCATTAGAGAGAATACACAGCAACAATACCATGGGTCTGCATATGATGAAGGCGGAAACCTGTCTCTACACCTAGGGTCCTAGATATTAATGTCTGATAAGTAGTGTGTGAGAGACAGGGCAAGTACAGCCTCCCTTCATTACAAATGCAGCAGTCTATAAGTACCTAAGCTAAAAGCTTTGGAACAGCATTTGAGTCATTTCACCCTCACAGTAAAGGGATAGTGACGAACATAAAGCTCTTTCTAAAAAGTAATGCAGAGAAGACACTGATAGTGGTCTACTACATTAAACTAACAATCTTTTCATACAAAGATAAGTATTACAAGGCTCCTGTTATTAACCTCCTTTAAGACAACACTGTATGCAAAAGGAGAAGCAAAAGAATTCTAGGTCTTGGCTCAAAATGCCATCCCGCCTAACTGTGACAATCACTCGACGTCTCAACCATCCCGCTGGGGACAAAAATGACCGACTTTTATAAACTGTGAAGCCTAGATGGCAGCAAGTACTCTGACCACATCAAGGAGATATCAACTCCACCAGATTATGGACTGTAGATGTATGGGGAATGATCTTTGCCTTTCGGGAATTTAACAGCAAGCCCCTTTATCAGTAAACTCATCAGAAAAAAAGATTGATTATTTTTACCAGGCTAAACTCGACTATCTTGCAATCAAGCTTTAGAAGAAAGCTTAGGCTAAACAGATACACTAACGAGATGAACAGTTGTTCTGATATACAGGCATGTTCCTGCAAATTCAAAGGCTGTCAAAAGCAAACCTGCTTCTCTTCCAAGTTGTACTTCTTCAACAGCTTCTCCTTCTCGGCGTTGGTCAACAACTCATGCTTTGGCTTTAAAACATGTTTTGTGATGTTGACAAGTAAGTCTGTGATCTGAAAGAGTTTGCAAATAGGAGGCAGACACTTAGCATATCACAGAAACATAATGTTAATTGCGTGCATAAAATTCACTTATATTCCTGAAGTAAAGCATTTGTAGTCCTTTCCCAAGATTAATAAGAGCAAGAGATGGAAAATAAACTTTGGACAAATACCACAAAACCTTCATCAAATGGAAAAAATGGAGCTTGGGGCTTGTCTTGGCAAAACATAAATTATGGGGGCACCAATACCCAAGTAAATGCAGCTCCTTTTAAGCCAAACTGGGAAGAATATTTCAAGTTTTTCCTTATTTCACGGTTAACAGTAGAAAGATCTGGAAATTCATAGAAAACCAGAAATGCTTTACTTGTTGTATGTATTATTCGTTAAAGAGAAACTTTTGAATGATCGAGCAACTAAAAGAGACTTCAAATAGGGAAAGCCATTTTGAACATACACCTATCAGGATTTTCTTTGTACATTCTTGGGTAAATGCCAATGATAACAAATCTTTATTCATTCTGAGATCTAACTCACTTGTCAAGCATATCTAAAGCAAATGCAGAACACATCTAATTAATAGCCTAATAAGTACCCCGTTTTATTCCCCGCAATAGAACTGTTCACACCAAAAACACCAACAAGAACACATACTTTACCTGGAAAATTTCAACTTTGAATGAGGAGTCCTCCACAACCTTCATAGCTGGATTAGTCATTTGATTTTGAATGATTAATATCAGCCGACTCAAGGATTCCTTGTTCATTATTTGAGCTAAAATACTGCGGATTACATTCACTTTCACAGAATTTGGCCCACAGAAGATGACCAAAACCTGCGACCAGTTCAAATATGCAAGACGTTAAAATAAATCTATGAAGCAAATGCATGTAAAGTTGATAGTCCCTTCATCAGAGACCATCTTCCAATATGCTGAGGCATCTACCAAGTTAAGGCAACGACGACTTCCTAGGCTTCTTAAGTTTTGTTTTATTGAACTCAGCTGAGCCTCCAAATTTCCATAAGAAAACTTATGGAGCATAGAACACATTCTCTTCATAAAATCCATTAGACATAACAAAATTGATGCACTTCTAGCATAATCAACAAGAAATTGAAGCTATGAACCCAAAAGGAGAAATTTGGATATGGAGCTCAGAGATGAACTGCACAAACAACCTCTCAAAAGAGAATGCATAAAATCTCAATACCATACGTTTTAGAATTTCTTTTACATGCTTGAAAACCAAAAGGTAAAGCATAATTCTACATTTCAGTTTTCACAATATCAAAGTTCATACCCACTAAAAGAATTGTCTTAACCATCTTGTAGTGCAATCACCTGTATCACAGACAGAGTACCCTTACCTCAGGTATATTAGAATATCAAATATTATTGCTCTCTAGAGTTGGTCCATAAGTTTCTAAATGAAAATCCTAGTCATAAAAAATTGCCAATGAAGCTTAATTTGGGGACTGCTTCTAATTATGGCGGAAGTAGTGCTTCTAATATATAAAGTGACTCAGAGAAAGTAATTTTTAGGCATTATACTTGAGGAATCCAAAAGTGAAATAGTATGCCTCAATACTACTGGCTAGGCCGACTTGATGCACTCACAAAACATGTGTTAATCTTCTCGAGAAGTCGTGAGTCAAGTAATCTTTGCATTCCACACTTTTCTATCCAAGATTTGACCACATCTTTAGAATAAATGAAATCTCTAGATATCCACTACGACAAGTAGATCAGTCATCGAGTGAAACAACTCGAACTACATAGTACAGCGAACATTTTGCTATAAAAACTCTTGAATTGTTATCTCAATTTTACTTCCTCGTTAAAGGGTAAGACATCCAATTAAATACTCCCGTCACTGTAAAGAGAAAGATGGAGTCCCAAGACTTTAGAGTATGTGGATGAAAGCATCTAATACACAGTGTGGATTCGGACAACGATTCCTCAATTTTTGGAAACAATTGACATATTGAGAAACTACAGAAAAAGTACCGTGAATCAAAATCTCTTAGTAGAATGTAAAGGAAATGTTAGAAAAAAGGAAAAGAAACAAAAAGGAACTTTATAATCCCCAAATGGTAACAATGTCATAAAAATGGGAGGGGAAGTACAACTTAAGAGCAGTTTTTCCCAATATCATCTATTATCATCAATACAACAAGCAGGATATTTACCCAACAACAAATGCAACTTGCTTTCACATATTATTATTATTATTATTATCTCTTTCGACATTGTGGTATTCGGGGCAGCTTCTTGAACCTCCACTATTGCATCAGGTACTGGGTACCTCCCACCAGGAGACAGGCAGGGGAGAGAGCCAGGTGAGGGCGGCAGAAAATCACATTGTATATACGAGATTAAAACTATTTTTTATGTGTTTATAGTAGATGTTGAATCCCTTTGGCTTCTCCATGTGTTTATTCCTTCAAATTTTGAACCGCGTTCGTGAAAATTCTGGCTCAGCCACTAGAGTGAGGAGTTCAAACAAGGGGATTAAAAAAAATAGTCTTATGCCTAGGGGATTCACTTCTACCATATTTACATTATAATTTTTCTATGAAGGGGTTCAAGTTCAGTCTTTGCACCACTGTGCCTCCACCCTAGCCTCCCACCAACGCAGGCACTGAGTAACTTTGCCTACCAAGGGTTAGGAAGACGGGAGGAACTTGCTTTCAAGTTATAAACCAAAGCTTAGTTTCGCTCACTACCAAAAGAGAAGAACTCAAAGTTACCTAATACGAGATATACTTTCTTTAATGAGGCAAGAAATTGAAACTTTAGAAGCTAAAAGGAGGTGAGTTAGAAAGGACCGAGGGGTTAAACTAACCTTATTGGTAAGGTCAGTCCTGTGCATGGCGGAGATTCTGAGGCGCTCAACGTCAGGTCTTTGACCATATTTCTCTCTGAATTCTTGAAGGGTTGTGTCAATTTCCGAATTGGGTATTGCAAAACCACGATCTTTCAGCATTTCGAGCATAGTTCTGCGAGCAAGAAAGTACCTGTGACTCTCAACAGTACCATCATCAACGAAGCTGGTCAAACAAGTGCCGAAATTGTCCCCATCAACATCCATAGCTAACCCATTAAGATCCATCGCTCAGAATTCCTGCAGTTTCCGTTTGATTTTATTTGGAATTAAGAAGTTAGGTTCTAAGGGTTTTGCTACAACTGAGGGAAAGAAAGTTTTGCTTTTGCCCGTCTACTTTAGCAGAAAGTTAGAGTGAAGATTGTTAAAATTACCAAAAGAGCATTATATCTTTTTTATAATGAATAATTAGGGAGCCAAGTTTCTCTTTATTTAATTCACCTATATAATATAATATAATCTTCTAGTCAACTTCTTTTTAAATTTTTATTTATAAAGAAAAAGTTATGGTACTTCATAGAAAGTAGTTACTCCTATTTACGGTTTAAAAAAAAAAAGAAATGGATTTTTTTTAAAATTATTTAGAAATTAATCAATCATTTTGTGTAACTTTATTTATTTTATTTTTTTAAGAAACTTGATAAATTTTTAAGTATAAGTACATATTACAAATATCATATTTACCATACACTTTTATATTAATAATTTCTCTAAAATTTTGTTGTTAAGATATTTATAAATAGCTCACTGGAGTCTAAAACAAATTAGTGTAGTATATTATATTATAAGACATAAACAAAACTACAGTATTAAATATGATCATATGTTTCCATGTTGGTGACTGTCCATTTAAGCAAAGCTCAATCGTTTTCTCTTTCCAACATGAGTGGCCGGTATTAATTAATTTTTATTATGGGTGCTAATTTAGCGGAGTATTTTTCTTTTCCACTTATTAATCTTTGAAATAATTTTGATCAACAAGAATATAAAGGTTTCAAAACGTCCAAAATATTTGTTTTTTCCTTACAGGGCGTGCCGGCGTGGCCTAGCGAGGACAATTGTGTGATCCTTTTTTTTTTTTTTCCTTGTGTTAAAATTTGTGGCCATAGATTAATGGTAGAGAAGATGACACATTTATCTAGTAGGAGTAACAAAAGTTTTGCTGAAGCCACCAAGCATTTGCAATTTGATGCGGTTGGAAGATTTTCAAAAAGACTGAGCTTTTAATTAAGCAATTTCAAGATTCAGCCATGCAAGCTATCAAAGCTTCTTCCTTTTCACCATTTCAGCTCAACTTGAACTCCACAAGTTCATTTCCCAAAACCATATATGAGAAACCCAACTTGTATATTTATCCAAATAACGAAAGCCCCATTTCTTGTTTTCCCTTGATTCATACCCAAAATGCAAAATTCAAGCTTTTCACTGCTGTTTCCCCAAGTGTCTCGACTGAATCAGAAACCCCATTTGATGAAGAGACTGAAAATGAAAACCAAGAAGAGAAATTTGACTGGTATGCTCAGTGGTACCCAATAATGCCAATTTGTGATCTTGATAAGAGGAGGCCACATGGGAAGAAAGTGATGGGAATTGATTTGGTGGTTTGGTGGGATAGGAATGAGAAAGAATGGAAAGTGATGGATGATTCTTGTCCTCATAGATATGCTCCACTTTCTGAAGGAAGGATTGATCAGTGGGGAAGATTGCAGTGTGTGTATCATGGCTGGTGCTTTAGTGGTTCTGGTGATTGCAAGTTCATTCCTCAAGCTCCTAGGGACGGGCCTCCGGTAATTAATCCAATAGACCAATAATTAGTCCCTTTAACTAACAGAGTTATCCTTTTATATCTTGGTTTTGTTTGCTTGTTTCTGAGTTCTCTCACACACCCCTCACCCCCACCCCACACACACAAAAAAAATTTGTTTATGTGTTCCCTGTTATGTCCTTTATAGCTAATGATCATATCACATGTCACTTAAAAGTGAGGTTAATAGAGATCCTAATGTTGCTTGTGGACCCAACTTTCGCACAGGTATTAGATGTCGACATTTTAATTCTATAAAAGCCTATTTCTTTAACCAAATTGTGGTATTTATGCGTGAGGGAACATGTACACTTAGCTTCACATTGTGAGACTAGTCGTGTGATCAAGAGAAGGAAAGTGAATTATGGTTCTTTCCAAATGGTTTGGTGATCAGTTTTGAGTGTTCTGTTTAGGGAGCTAGAATGTGAGAGGTAGAGGATACTTGTGGTTTGGTGATCAGTTTTGAGCGTTCTGTTTAGGGAGCTAGAATGTGAGAGGTAGAGAATACTTGTGGTTTGGTTTCTCAGAAGCAGTTGCTAACATTGACTTAATCAGGAAAGTCTGAAAGTTGTATAGGAAGTGTCAAACTGTGCGAAAGTAGTTGTTCATTTGGAGAAGTTGTGAGCATCTATTGAAAGGTAGTAATTCATGAACAAGGGAAAAAACATTGTGCATATTTTGATGTGTATGCACGTGATGAAAAATTGAGTTTATTGGCTATTCTATTTCTGCCAAGGCCCTTGTAAGGAGGAATGAAAATATTGATTTTCTATAGAATATAGAATATTAAGGATTAAGGTCCTTGTGACTTTTTGAAGATCAACGACCAGAAGATTTTTTTTTCATTCTGGAATTGTCTGATAATTAGAGAGGAAGGAAAATCATATTGAGATTGACTCTTGATACGCTTTTGCATAAAGAATTAGCTAAATGTTACTTAAATTTTAATTGATGATGCACTTGTCTCAGCAATAAAAAATGGGCACTCCATTTCTAGAGGCTTCAGAAAATGTGCAAGAAATAATTCTCATGATAATACTATGAAGATTAATTTCAGATTTTACGCTTGCTTCTTTGCTTCTCGTGATCTTTTTTCTTTTTTCTATTTACAGCATTTCAAACCCCTTGTGTGTCTGTGTAGGTAGGGAGATACTAGACCTCTAGTTTTGGAGTGATCTATAGAGAAACTATTTAGTATTAGATTGAAGCAGACCTGAATGCAGTGGAGAGGACTCATATAGCTGGTGACAATTAATTCGGGATTGATACTTAATTGATTGGCAGTTCTTCAACCCATGGGTTCAAGAACTTGAATGACACAGACTGATTTGCTGCCTAGCAGTGACTTTTGCTGGAGACTCCATTTTAAAAACAAAATAGCTAGAGAGAATTATTAATGAAATAGTAAAATCAGTATGCTACATATTACGAATTCCAATTCAATAGTAGAATACAGAATTTACTATTGTCATCATAAGTCAAGGCACGGAAAAGAAAATCATTGGTCAATGTATAGTTCAACCATTTGCTTTTCTCTTTTTTCTATTCTGAAGGTCTTCTTGGAAACTTATTGCCAAAGAATCAAGTATTTTGCTTTGAGATCCTACATTTTATGCACAATTTACTGTGACATCAATTCGAAGACTCAAGCAATTGGGTTCACAATTAATAGTGAAGGATAATACCCTTGTAAACTTAGCTTAGCACGTCACATGTGTGGCCTTAGTTCTTTGTGATGGTGATTGGGAGTCCATAAGAACTGGTAGGAGCTTTCTAAATTTACGGTCTGATGAAAGATGTTGAGAGCTCTCGTAAGTCATCGTCTTTAATATTCCTTTTATGCTGGTTTTTCAACTCTTTCCTTGTGAATGTGAATTTTCATTTTCCTAACACGTGACATTTGTGTATTGTGTACTTCTCGGAATTGCTTATAGCTAAGCCCTAGTTTTTTCCACACTCAGACAAAAGTTCTGCATTAGCTTTTCTCAAGGTAGCTGGGAATGACATATTTTGTATTAGCTGTGCAGGTTCACACGTCAAAAAGAGCTTGTGCAACTGCTTATCCAAGTTGTGTGCAAAATGACATTCTTTGGTTTTGGCCAAACTCTGATCCTCTATACAAGGACATACATTTGACGAAAATGCCTCCTTATATCCCTGAACTTGATGACAGTTCGTTTTCGAAATCCTTCATAGTCAGAGATATATCATACGGGTAAGCAGACATAGACATCCAACTATCCTTTGCGGAGAAGTTCTGCAGAAACTGAAGCACTTTTTCAAACAGAAAAAAACTTTTTTTTTCCGCCAGAAGGAAAGAGGGGGTTGGGAAAAAAAACACTATAAAATCTAAAAGGCGAACAATGGAAGAAAGCAGAAGAAACCCAAACGTTATAATGTGAACGTGCAAACTATGTAAAGTGTAGTTTCAATCTTAACGGTGTACAAGGATAAATCATTGTGGAATAAATTATGAAACCGCAAGAATAAATCATCAGGTAAACTTATATGACTAAAACTACCTTCTTGCTCATCTGAATTGATGTCGAAACTTAGGTCGATAATGTTGGAAAGTTCACCTACCTTCCTATTTAATTTTAGTTATAATCTGTAATGAATCTGATAATTTTCAGGTATGAGCTTCTGATTGAAAACCTTAAAACTACCTTCTTGCTCATCTGAATTGATGTCGAAACTTAGGTCGATAATGTTGGAAAGTTCACCTACTTCCTATTTAATTTTAGTTATTATCTGTAACGAATCTGATAATTTTCAGGTATGAGCTTCTGATTGAAAACCTTATGGACCCAGCTCATGTCCAATATTCACATTATGGCATAATGAATGTTCCGGTACCCCCCAAAAGATAAGAAACTTATACTATCCTGTACATATTTTATTCTATATTCTTTTCTTTGCTTGTGTAAATAACTTCACCAGACTAACAGAATTGTTTATGCACTGTGAAAGCTGATAGAGAAGGAGGAAGACCACTCGACATAACTGTCACAAAATTGGATGTGAATGTCATTACTGCAAACCAGGGACCTGGACGGAACACATTTGTTCCACCTTGTATGTATTATAGTTGTTTTGCTTTCGGAGGACCTCAGGGAAAAACATCTGCTGTGTCATCTGGAGCTGTACAGGTAATTGATTTCATGGTCTTGAGCTTCATATACTTAGTTTTCTTCAACATTTATTTGGTAGTCTGTGCAGTAGTTTAAATATATATTTCATGCAGGAAAATCCTTCAGTTGAGAAGCAGAAAAAAGCACTTTTAGTTTTCATCTGTATTCCGGTTAGTCCAGGTCATAGCAGGATTATATTTTCATCTCCAAGAAACTTTGCCACTTGGGCAGAACGAATAATTCCTCGTTGGATATTTCACCTGGGGCAAAACCTAATTTTGGATTCTGATTTGTATCTTCTTCATGTGGAGGTAGATCCATTTTCTTTGTTGCATCTTTTCAATTTCTATTATATTCTTGTTAAATCTCATTGTTCCTCAGAAGGTTGTTAACTTTAAAAAAAACAGAGAAGTTCTAGCTACATCATATTAGGTGTAATTTTTAAAAGAACTGAAGTATTTACTTATGAATTTGTGGGTATTTATCTATAAGTGCTTAGATTGAAATATTGGTTAGTTTCCAAACCAAAACTAATATTGGATCCACCTGTATTATTGTCAGCCTGTGTGACTTTTAACCTCTATCTGATGTATTTAAATCTTAGGGACCCAAACTTAGTGTTTATGGTAATGAGGATTCATATAGCCGAATGCGACTAGCTTGGGATGGAGGCATAGTTGTTGTTGTAGCCTCTGTTTGATTCAGACAGAATGTAATATCAGATTAGGAATTAAGACTTGTGATTTACACATGCCCAAAGCTTTAGAGATGCTTACTATGTACAATGACCCTTTTGTGTCCCACGAAAAGGAAACAAGCATATCTGTTGAACTAAATTTGTTGAAACCCCTTCAAGTTACCAGACTGAAAGTTTAAGATTTACAGTCAAAATCAACAGTGGAGAGCCCCGTTTTGTCATCTAAACTGGCACCGCTTCTGGAGCTGGAACTATCGATAGGAACTTCTATATACAAACTGTTACTTTTAGCCAATATCATGGTTTGGCGCTATTTTCACTACCCTGTATACTACTCAACAAAGTAACTCTAGACATGTGAAGTGACCACTTTATGCTGACGCTACTTTTCTAACTTGGCTCAAGTTGTATTGAAAGCTTCTGAAATACTTTTCGATGGAAAGCCGAGGATACGTGGTACTTATTTTATTCAAAACTTTTGGGTTCTACCAGTCCATGCTCCTTTCCTTTCCTCACGTTCTCCTTCTGTTAAAGCCTCTAGCGGGTTATCTGTTAGTATTTAGTATCCTAAAACATTTGTGTTGTGGTTATCTTCTTACTCTTTGCTTTGCTATTAACAATCGAATGAAATGAACCAAAAAAATGAAAGAAACTATATTATAGAGAAGGCTAAATAGCCAAATAGACACCTATAGTTGCACGGGATTGTGTTCCCAGCTCCCCAACTTCGCGAGGTTTCATCCAGACCTGAACCTGTTCAAAATTAGTGTTCTTAGAAAAAATTATCCTAGGCGTTCAATGCTCGTTTTACCATCTTTATATCAAACATCAAATCTTGAGCATAGGCCCGCTACTGAACACTGTTTGTAAGTTAGATTACTGTGAAGCCTTGGTGCTTTTAGGTGAAACATTGCCATTTTTCAATATGACGAGTCTTCCTTTCTCATTCAATTTGTTTTCCATTATGAAGGAGCGCAAGCTAAAGGAAATTGGCTCCTACAATTGGCATAAAGCTTGCTATATGCCAACAAAGGCAGATGCCATTGTTGTTGCTTTTAGAAGGTGGTTAAACAAATATGCGGGTGGCCAAGTTGATTGGCATGGAAAGTACAATGGGGACCTCCCGCCAACTCCTCCAAGGGAACAGCTGCTGGACAGGTTCGTTTGTTTCTGCGCTTCTAAAGTAGGTTCTTGATTCTGGTTTAAACAAATTCTGAACCTGTAAGGACATCTCACTAGATTTTTTGCTTCGACTCTTGAGAACCTTTTAGAGACTAAGACACGTTGAATTAACAGTAAAAATATGTGTTTATGCTTTGTTTCAGGTACTGGACTCACACGGTGAATTGCACAAGTTGCAATCTCGCATATAAAGGTCTCAATGCTCTTGAAGTTATACTGCAGATCGCCTCCATTGGTGTGATTGGAATTGTTGCTGCAGCAAAGCAGGGTACGCTGTCAGTGGTCGCAAGATATTCTTTGGTCTCCGTTGCATTACTATGCTTCATGGGCTCGAGGTGGTTATCTCATTTTATATACAAGAATTTCCATTTCCACGACTATGACCACGCCTTCCGTTGACACTCCAGTTCTGAGCTGAATACTCACTGTATAAACAAATTACTTATAGCTGAAATTTGCAGAAAAGGTTTCTACATGATCTGTAGCTGCTAGACACAAGTTATAGTGTTACTTTGAGGTCTCGTCTTTTTTATCACTTATGAACTTTTCATTGTGTAATATTCGAAGGAAATGTCTGAATCAAATCATTCATCCTTATTTCAACAAAAGACGTGCAAGCTTAGCTTCTTCTCAAGAAAAACTGTCTCTGTTTTAATTCAATACTGAACAAGTTCAAACTAATTGAATACTTAGTGTCAGAAATTTCTCGAATCACGAGTTTCTATCTACTTTTCTTAGTAATAGTAACAAAGGTATGCCAAGGGAAGCTACATAATATACAGACAGTTGAAACAAACAAGTGTACTTTTGCACCTACACATGTTATTATGTTATACATTAGTAATAACTAAGAACCCTCAGATAAAACAGTGAAGCATGCACATGACCCATCCAAGAGCTGCATTCAAGGGCAGCAGCCTGGGCAACGAATTAATCCATTTTCATTGCAGTGCGGACACCTCATCGACTTCCCTTCCTCCTCTTCAAACAATCTCCGGCTTCCATTGCAACCAGGACATGGTACAAACCTTGCCTCACCACAACTTTCACAAGTGAATCCATCATTCATAACCGGGAACCCTTCCAAAAGCTTAGCCAATTCTCCAGTCTCATGAAGTTGTTTAATCTCTTCTAAACCACCGACGTACTTCCCTCTTATAAACACCCGAGGCAAGCTCAGTGCTTTACCTTCCAAAACATCTTGTAATTCTTTTCTATACGACGAATCCATAGAGATATCCCTTTCGTCTACACATACCCGAAGTCCTTTAAAGATCATACGCACGGAGCAGCAATCTTCATAAGTCTTCCTGATTCCTCTCAGACTAGTAAAATACAGAACAATCCTATCTTCAGTACCCTTTAAATAGATATCACTGTTAGGCAACAATGAGCTCAAAGAACTTGAGCTATCATCCGATGATTCCACAAACCTAACTATTTTCAAATCTTGATGCCCAAATCGTTTTGAAGACAATGCTTTTCTGTAACTTAAAGCTACATTAGGATCCATTTTCGCCAACAATGATTCCTCAGACAAATGCTTCCACAATGGCTTCGTATCCGGAGGCTCAACAATCTCATAGGACTTCACCAACTCTTTGTCCAATTCTTGAGTATTACACTTGAAATTTCTAGGAGACTCTTCAACAAGGGACCGAACCATACGAAAATCTAAGTCATCAAGGCCTTCCATGAGCTCCCAAGTATTGATTGCTGCATCAGGAGATAAAGGGTCTTGCCGGTGACCCTCATGGTGGCATTTAATCGAACATGTGGTGGGGTTGTCCGGAACCTGGGGATCATCGAGCACAAGTGATCAATAGGTAGAGGAAGTGAGTGACATTAAGTGATTGGTGTCCCCTTTACGAAGAGGTGGATGGTGAATTAGAGCTGTGGGTAGGAAGAGTGTTCTTGAAACTGGAGTCGAAGAAGAATCAGAGTAGGAATATGGGGACTGTGAATGTGTAGAAGAAAATGAGTTTGATGAGTTCTGTAGATCTCCGGTAACAATGTCATAGGAACAAGAAACAGAGCAACCCATGAATGGAAACACTAAAAAGAAGGAAAAAAAAATTGAATCTTTCTGCAAATTGACCAAGAGAAATGTAGTCTTTCATACAAGTGTTAAAGATTGATGCTCGTATTCAAAAAAAAAAAAAAAGTGCTACTAAAATGTTCTTGAAATTAT
>JACEIK010000218.1:415869-426592 GCA_018107945.1 Datura stramonium | reverse complement strand
TCAGCTGATAAGGGATAGGTTGAAAATAGCTCAGAGGTTCCAAAAGTCCGTTAAAAAGGAAAAACGTGTGTGTATACATGAAGCTGGTGAGAGTAAAAGGGTCAGGTACAGTTGGGAGAAAATGATCTTAACTACACAAGAAAAGTGAAATAAATGTTTGGAGGTTGGAAGTGAGAAAAGTTAGATTTATATGATTGGAAAATGCAAGAGTAATAAATAGCCTACCACTTGTGCTGTGAACATTTCATTAGATAAAGTTCTAGTATTTTTCCCAACCCTTCAACACGTGATAAAAGAATTGTGCATGTTCTCAAGCACAGAAGCGTCTGTTATACAGTTAAGTTAACTATATAATATATGTCATCTTATTCAATTATACACATCAATTTCAATTTGAACAAATCTAAAATTTTATGACTTATTGAAGCTAATGCATAGAACTATAGCTATGTAGTGGAATGGACTACACTCTTTGACCTTTTTGAAGAGTCCGAGCAGCCTAGGATAAAAATACACATACAACTTCTTGAATACAAAGTAAGTCTTCCATTATTCAGAAAACTATACCCCCGTTTATAAACTCGAAGCAACCTCCTTTTATTTTTCAACAAGATATAATAACCTAACAAGCAATTTCAAGAGATGGATAATCAGTGTAGCCCAAAACTGGATCAGTCCTATAGAAAGTGCTCCTATCATGCTTGTTCAATGGTGCATTCACTTCAAAACGCTTTGGCAAATCTGGATTTGCCAAAAACAAACGTCCAAATGAGACTAAATCTGCATAACTTTCAGCAATTGCTTCATCTCCCTCAGTTTTGTTGTATCCACCTGAAGCAATAAGTGTCCCTTCGAAGGCCATTCTAATTGATTTGAGGCAACGAGGTTCGTCCCTTGGCTCGAACACATGAAGGTATAAAACTCCGAGCTTAGTGAGTTCACTAGCCAAATAAGTCGACAGAGCTTCTGGGTTCGAATCTTTTTTCCCATATACTTGGGAGAAAACAGAGAGTTTTACGCCAACTCTGTCCGCTCCGATTTCTTCCACGACTGCTCCTATAATTTCGAGAGCAAGTCTACAACGGTTCTCAATGCTTCCACCATATTCATCAGTCCTATTGTTGACTTGATCGTTCAAGAATTGATCCATTATGTAGCTGTTTGCAGAGTTGATCTCCACTCCATCAAATCCTTCAATTAGGGATACTAACATGTTAATTAAGTGACCATTTATCAAAAGTTGTGTTAAAATTGATGGAAACTTACCAGCTTCAATAGCATTGTGGGCTGCAATTGTAAAATCATTGACAATGAGAGAGAGTTCACTAGAGCTTAGTTGCTTTGGTGTTGGTCTGAAGTATTCACCATCATCAGGTACTACACATAGTAAAAAACAAGTATATATGGATACCATCAGCAATAATGGATCTTCCTTTTTTTATCCATTTTTTCATTCTATTAAATATATATGTTAAGATAATGGATCTTGGTTGTTCCTCAATCACAGAATAAGCTCAAAAAGTGATGATTGTCCAATGCTATATAAAAGATTACATCTCATATTCTCAGCCAATGTGGCATCCTAGCACGTTACACTGTCTCAATTATTAGAATCCGGTATCTGGAGCGTTAATAATATAACATGAAGGTCTTGCATTAGGTATAATTAACTCAATATCATGAATGTGTTTGGCTCTTGTACTATATAAACAAAAATCGATTTTGTGCCCAACTCAAGAACTGCAAATGCTAAACTTAAACTCAATAGACGAGGATTGTTTAAAATCATATAAAGAGGCTACAACCATTATCCTCAGCAAAACTTGATAATCTAGCAATATATCAAATCCAAGTTCAACAGATTCTGGACAAACTCAACTACAACAAAACCAACTCATTTTCCAAGACTATATAGAGCGACTACATCCAATACTCTACACTAATATGGGACTTTAGCAATATCAAATCCAAGTTCAACAGATTTATTACCTGCATTCCAAGCTATAAGGAAATTGTTGAGGCTCGAGTCAGATAGTCGCCCTGGATGCCAAATCTGACAAAAAAAGATACCACCTTTGCCATGAACAGAGTCAACAATTGGTTTCCATGCCTCTGCTTGATCTTCAGTCCAAATTCCAGGCATATTTGGAGACCTTCAAATACAACAATACTTAAAATCTCAAATACATAGTTAGGGTCGGCTTTATGGATAATCAGTAGGTACTTCTTTTTGTCTGAACAAATTTTATTCCAAAATTCAAGAATTTGGAGTTCTCTAAGACTATATATTGTTCACTAAATTTAGTGACATACAAATTTCTACAAACTAATAGAATCTGTAATAAAAACATTTAAGATTTAAAGTTTCTCATAGCAGAAAAACATATAACAGAGAAATTAAAACTCTTTACCTATTGGAGATGTCAAAAGCACTAGTTGATTCAGAAATGAGAAAGCCCCCCTTAGTAGCTCTTTGAGCATAATATTCAATAGCATGTGGTTGTGGAGTGTTATTGTATGATCTGTTCCTTGTCATTGGTGGCATCACTACTCTGCATATCACAACATATATTCTTCAATTTCTCAAACCAAGAAGTAAATGCATGTAAAGTGAAATCCCCTTCACCATTAACCAGAGGTCTCAAGTTTGAGCTCAAAAATGGAGAAATCCTGATTCTTCCCCCTTTAATGACCAGACTAAATACTGAACTAGTCTGGCCTTCCGAATATCATATGGTTATGAAAAAATAAAACATAAAAAATTGAACAGTACCTATGAGAGAGCTCAAAACTCCCCATTTTGTAAGGAGTAAGGAGAGGAACTGAGGTGGATTTTGATGCCATCTCTTTTCTTATTTGCTTCAAAAAAATAGCAACTATGTATCCAAATTTATAGACAAGCAGATATGCCAATTTTTAAATGGGTATTCCCAATAAAAATTATGCTAACTTGAAGGGGCAGCTAACTTTATAGTTTATGCTATTATTTTTAGTTTCTACAACCTGGATTTTTAAAAAAAAAACTTGTATGACAACTTGGTAAACACTGTGGAATAGATCAAGAATTGGGTCAAATAAGGCGTCCCTATTGCAAAATCCACTAATTTTTTCCTTTCTTTTTCAGTAAAATAACTTTTTGTTATCCAAAGCATGTGTTCCAAAGTCCAAGCTAGTAAAATAATTATCATGCAGATAATGATGTATAGTATGTATTTCCTTTTCTTCAACACTAACGTGAAAATCAAAGACACTACAACATTTGGTGTCACAATATAAAATGTTTTTCTTTTATTGATTTACTCTATTAATGCATGAGGGGCGGCTGATTACAAAAATTGAAAGATTCGACAGTACATAATTGACTTGACATTAAGAGAAAAATCAAGTTGCTAAATCAGTTTGTAGTACATATACTGACAAAATCATTAATTCTTAATTTGTCGTCTCCTCAAATGGAAGATACATATTATATTGCCAAAAACCAAGACCAATAAGTGGTACATTTGAATGTCATTGAGTAGAGCAAATCTAAAACCAATCAAACTTGAGATTTGACCTTGGCGCCCTGTATGAAGGAGCGTCTACTGTGCTTACAAGTAGGTATGATTAAACTCAAGAGCGGGTCTCTCAGAAGAAGGCCATTATCTTACCGCTAGAACCTTCAATCCGGGCACGAGCCTACCTTGTAAGAACCAAAAATGGGGTACCATATAGGGAATCATATAATTAAAATATCATTTGTAAACGACGCAGTAGGAGAAGAACACTAGTAGTGATATTTAATAACTTGAACAGGAAAAGAAGAGGAGGGAACCAAAACTTAGTAGATAATAGGACAATCTTCTACCTCTGAAGAATCATCTATTGGTGGACAACCAGTCCTTTTCATTTTCATATGAAGGTTTCCAAGTAATGAGTGAATAACCTCGGTTTCGTAATGAGATGTATCACCAACTAAAAATACATGAACTCTGTTCCCAACTTCTATCCAGCTACAACCTGGTTGCTTCTTCAATCCTCTGTCCTTCATGTGTGTCCTCAGCCTTGCAGCTTCTTTCCACTTTCCATTCGAAGAACACAATTTTGATAACGACAAATAGGTTCCCGAACTTTCTGCTTCAATCCCTAATAGCTTAATTGCAGCCAATTTTCCTGTTTCTGAATCTCCATGAAGATTACAACCCGAAAGAAGAGCTCCCCAAATGAATGCTGATTCTGTTCTTGGAAGCCGTTCAATAATATCCAAGGCCTCTTTGAGTCTTCCTGCTCGACCGCAGAGATCTACAAGGCAGGTATAATGGTCTTCTCTCAATTTTATGGAGTCGTCTCCAGAAAGCTCATTGAAGTACTTTAACCCTTCCTCCACCAAACCTGAGTGGCTGCAGGCAGCAAGCAATCCCACATAAGTCACATCGTTTGGTTTGAATCCCAATCGCAGCATTTCTTTGAAGAGATTGATTGCATCTCTACCAAACCCATGGTGAGTATATGCTGCAATCATAACATTCCAAGAGATCAGATCTCTCTGGCCTCTCAAGCCATCATCAAATATTTTCCTTGCAGTTGCTACATCTCCGCATTTTGAATACATGTTTATAAGTGCTGATATGACCACTTCATTCTCCTGATATATTGTTTTGTTAACTACTTGGTGAATTTGCATTCCCTCACTAAGACTGGCTAAGTCACTGCAAGCACCCAAAACACTCACAAAAGTCCCTTCATTTGGTTTCACCCAACCATCCATTTGCATGTCACAGAAATTTCTTAGCGCTTCTTCACTTTTCCCCTCTATCACGTAGCCATTAATCATTGTTGACCATGAAACCACATCTCTCTGTCTCATTTTATCAAACAATATTCTAGCTCTGCAAAGTTCCCCATTTTGAATGAAGCCCATGATCATCGTATTCCATGAAGACAGAGTCTTTTTTGGCATCATCTCAAACAGTTGAAACGCTTCATCAAGTCTTGAGTTTTGTGTATACCCAGTGATCATTGCATTCCAGGAAACCACATTGTGCTCAGGAATCCTACCGAAAAGTGTTCTAGCCTCGTCGACTTTCCCATTTCTCGACAACCCTGTTATCATTGTAGTCCAAGACACCACATTCTTCTCAGGCATCTGATCAAAAAGCACTCTTGCCTCATTGATTCGCCCATTCCGAGTCAATCCTGCTATAACCATGTTCCACGAAACCACATTCCTCTCGCCCATCTTCCGGAACAATTCCAAACTCTTATCAATTCTACCATTTCTTGCGTACCCATCAATCAAAGTATTCCATGAAACGACATTCTTCTCAGGCATTTCATTGAAAAGCGTCTCAGCCTCAAGAATCCGATTCATCTTCGCATACGCAGCAAGCATAGCTGTCCAAGTTACAACATCTCTCTTTGCATCAGTCCTATCGAACAACTCCCTCGCTTTATCAATCTTTCCACATCTTATATAACCCGAAATTATAGCTGTCCATGATACAACATCTCGTTCAGGCATTTTATCAAACAGCTTCCTTGCTTCATCAACCTGACCCTCTTCGCTTAGCTTGGAAATAATCCTATTTGACCTGGAAACATTTTGGTTACGTGTGTAATCCACTCTGGGAAGTAAAGAATAATGTTTTATTGGTTGATTGGTAAAGTGAAGTAGTTGACAATGAAGTTTAGTTTGAAGCTTAAAAGCTGAGTTGCTGAAACTGAAAAAATGTCTGAGCTTTACTGGAGCAAGAAACAGTTTCAGCATCTCAAGCCTTGGCACATTGGAAACTATTAGATCAATTGGCTAATGCAAAAATATAAGCTAGCTCCAGGTTCAAAGGCCTACGTATAAAGTCCTTTAGTTTGATAGAGTGCGTCTTTAAGCACGAATCCGAATTTAATCACCTCAACAAAATAATATATATATATATATGTATGAGGCTAGTGATTGTATGTATGAAAGATAACATTCTTTCACAAAATTCAACTTTTGCAATGATGTGGTTGGTTGGTTACCTTATTGATATTTGCATAACGTCAATATTACAATACGCTATGTTTCATTGTCATTACTATTGCTCATTTGAGTCGTTGCAGAATTTCGTTTTTGGCCTTCCTTCCTTTATTTCATATTTAGCAACAAAACAAAATGAAAAACTAGAGGAGAGAAAAGACAAGTCCCTCAAAGACATATCCACCAAATTGAATGGAAAAAATACAATGGCAAAACTTTGCCATTTTTTAGGATTTACAGTACGAGGCGTCACAATAATTTCTCCAAACAATTACCTTACTCCTATGAAACATCTGAGTTTGTGTACAGCACCAATACTTAGCTTGAGATCCCATTTCTCATTCACAAACACTGCTATTAAGCATGAAAAGAAAATCAATAAACTACAGTCACACGTCTGCTGTCTAGTAAAACTTCCTGTCACCAAGTGCCTTAGAGTATTGTAAAGAAAATGAGAACTCAATTCACTTGAAAAGATTTTTTAATAAAGGGCAAAAGAATTGTGTACTCAACTCTCTTTGGATCCCTGTGATAGTTTACACAACATTATGTACAAATTAACAATCTACTATCCTACAACTACTAATTTTTCCTAAGGTAACACTTCTCAGTAAGAATGTCTTCCAGCAAACTAGTATATGCATTTCATGTTTACAGTCGTTTCTACAGTGAAACAAAGACCCAAACTCACAAGCTGGACGGCTTGAACAAGTTCCGTGTGTATGCTCCAATTTTCAGATGTCCTAAACTTGGCTTTTCTCAGGTTGCCGAGAAACTTCCTTATCAGCAAAGTGAAGCAGCCTTCGAAGCCTTAATACTGTGTCACAATGAAAAGGCAAAGCAGACCTTCTCTCCAAGTATGCCGGACTTACAGTCATCCATGATAAAGCATGGAGCTCTGCAGCTATGTTCTCGAGAATCAAGTGAGCCGGTATTTCAATGTCTCTTGTTTCCGAGCCTGTACCCCTTCCCCCAACCTTACCAACACCCTTCAAAAACTTTTCTTGAATGATGTTGCTGCCGCCATAGTAATCAACGAGGCTGACAGAAAGAACTGAGGGCCATTCTTCTTTTGAGATGCTCCTTACATCTCTCCTCATTGTAGGTACTGCTTTTGAAACCACAAAACCTGTTGAAAGGGGAATGGCACATCCCTTGCTGTGGAGAAGATGGGCGAGCGGTGGCGATTCAGCAGTCAGGCAAGTGGGAAGCTGAAGACTGACAGGAGGTAGGAATCTCATACTGGGTGATGGGATTAGAACGTAGGATGTGGACGTAGAACCAAGGGACTTAACTGGAGTATAACCTTCAAGATAACCTGGCTGGCTCATAATGCCACTACTTTGACTTGTCCCTGCAAAATTTACATATTCATAAAAATAACCAGACATAAAAATGTGAACTGATGACAAATCCAAAGAATATTTCTCAAAAGGATATTTTTCCGTATGGTAAACCCAACACCACCACCACCACCCGAAAAAAGAACCCAACACAGACGCGCAATGGTTATCCTATCCACTTTACTCCCAAGGTAACCCGTACTCCAACCACAATTCCTTAACCTAGGTTATTCCTCCCTTGACTTTCTCAAAATATACGCAACTAGAGAAGCAATACCCCCAGGAGTGTATCTTAATGAACTTTATGCTAGTGCCCCCAAGAGTGTATCTTAAAGAACTTTATGCTTACAAGTGGCCTAATGCAATTAATCTCTGATTGGTCAAGTACTTAGAAATAGTATCTCCTTTACAGTCCATGTGGTTGGATAAGAGAATACAAAAGAAAGCCAAAGGAGAGTCAACTCAATCAGAGAACAGGAAATCTGAAAAACCAAAATAAAAAAAAAGGGGGTGGAAAGAGGAATTCTACCATGAATAATTGAATCCGCTTGGAACATAAGCTGTAAGGAATGATCAATAGAAAGAGAGACAAAACTAATGCTTTGCACCCATTGAAGTAAGCCCCTGGAGTTGTCCACTATACCCTGTCCACCGATTAACTGCTTCCTTGTGGATGGTTGACCTAAGCCACCTTTCATGAAAGCCTTTGAGTGTGGACTGTACAATGGACTAGGGGAGGAAGGAAGCGCTCTTTCTTGAATCAGACCTATTTCCTGTTGCTGCAAGGATGTCCCATTACTGCTTGCACTCATTCCATCAGGCACAGATCGCCTTAGCTGCAGAGACCATTTCTTCACCTCAGATCCCCCAATTGAATACAGGGCTTTCTGCCATTCTGTGTCCAGAGAATTGCATTAATAAGAAAAGCAACTTCAGGAACATTACAGATGAATGGTAACTCAAACAGAAACTTCATTCTAGTCACTCAAAATAAAACCAATAAAAGCTGCACTTTATCAAGACGTCATTCTAGTCACTCAAAATAAAACCAATAAAAGCTGCACTTTATCAAGACGTCATTCTAGTCACTCAAAATAAAACCAATAAAAGCTGCACTTTATCAAGACGTCCAAAGTGTCATATAATATTATTCCACACATCTATATTAGAATTAGATTGCTTGTACGCCACAGCCAAACCAAAAAAGAATAACAAAGAGATCAGCTGAAATTCTGTTGCAATTAAAGGTGGAGACAGCAAGTCAGTTTCATCAAAACTCAACACCAATAAGGATCATGATGTAACAGAAGTAGACCAATAAGGATCATGATGTAACAGAAGTAGACAATAAGCACAAGATATTGATGACAAATGATTACCCTGACATTCAAGTTCAAGGAAGCATCCAATACGAGCAATGACAAAATCCCTAGGCTTGGCAATGGCAGCCTCAGGAGGACACGCCTGAAGTATCTGGCATCCTTGTTGCAGAATTTGCACAAACAAAGATTGCAGACCTTTCGTATCCTGCCTACTACTTATTCCTCCAAATGGATATATATGATTATCAAGCAGCTCTCCCCTGGAATCTGTCCATATACACACCAGCCAGCGCCAATCCTCAGTCCAACCATAACAACAATGCAGGCTTGGAAGTAATTTTTGATGTGGAGATCCAAAGCCATCTGGTTCGGATGTTTCAGCCTGAGTGTTTAGTCCAGTGTCTCCACCACCTGAAGAAGCTGAACTCTGCATAAAACTTCCACTTGTACCATCATCCAACAAAAGCTTTGAAGATTCAGTCATTGGATTGCCCGACATCGGAAATGAAAGTCCACGATCCAATGAACCTGGTTCAGCAAGAATGTAAAGTGGCTCAAACAAATAACGGATTTCATCTTGAAAAGAAAAATCCCCGATTCTGTTTGGCTCACACCCGAGACCTCCCCCTCTTGATGTTTGCCAGTTGTCCCAACTACCAGGCCTTAGGCTTGCATCAAGGTCAGCCTCTCTCTGAAGGGAAGTACCCATGCTTCGAGGACCAACACAGTCCTTCCACATCCCAGGAACTGGGGAAGTCATTTGCATCAGGACAGGATGAGATCTACCGGACATGGATGATGACTGAACCATGTCAGTGGAGGACCCTCGAGATATTCTGCGGGCTTTGTTATAAACAGTGAAAGCGATTTCCTTCAGTATGACAAGCTCACTCAGAGCAGGGCTTGTAACCCTAAAAATTGCATCAACAGTGACAATCTGCAATACCAACTTAGGGATACAAAACCCAGAAAGTGTTAAAATATTTGAGTGTGCCTCATCCACAGCTGCTGAGTAACTTAAGGCCTTCCCGACTTGATTGTGCAGTGTAGATCGCCTCTCTTTATCTGAAGAAAGAACCACTGATCCAACAGCTATAGAAGATTCTACCACCGTCTGTAGAACCGCAAGGGACTCAGGGAAAGGGCAAACCACGTATATCACCTGATTTGACATTCAAATATACAAGAGGATATCAACTTCTCTGGACTACCTTACCATATAGTACTCTGCTTAGACCAGATATTTTAATTATTTCTTTGAGATATTTTTTTTTTAAAGAAACAGATATTCTAAGTATTTATAACTATGGAAATCTAACAACTGGAGAACAGAATATAACCCAAGAACAACTACCCTCAACCCCGAAGTAGCTAGGTCGGTTATATGAATTCTCATTATATCTTTCCGCCCCATTTGGACCCAAGTCCCAAAACAGCATGTCATCCCATTCAAGGCAACATTGCACTTATACCACATAAAAGTTGATAGGGCTATAGAATATCAGGGTATTCAAAGCCAAAAATAATGAAATAAGTAGATATCCTAAAATAAGAAAAAAGAAAACTATCAGTAATTACTGCTTCAGAAATGCAACCAGAAGTATAAGAGCCATTTAGCATTAGCCAGAGTTACCTCATTCTCTTTTCCAGAAAAAAAAAAACTCGTCCGTACTACTTAAGCTTCTCAAACTTTGCACTGGTCAAAATAAATTCTTATATAGAGAACTTCTGAGCTATTGGCATGTCTAGTGAATCCAATCACTTCTTCTGCAGCTATAATTTAGATTTTTATCACTTTTAAAGTTGATTAATCCCTTTAACAGATGTATGTTACTATAAAATATGGATCCCTATCTGAGACGAAACATTTTTTTTTTTGAAATTGGTAACTTTGTATATATCATAACTGAAACATCATAATACAGTCTATTTGTCCCTTATTCTGAGACGAAACATTTATAAATGTCCCTTATTCTATTTGCTCATCCAACTATTGAGCATTTCACTAGCCTCAGGTAACTATGAACTACTCGACCAGTAGGAAAGAAAATACACATTGGGGT
>JACEIK010000218.1:397855-415327 GCA_018107945.1 Datura stramonium | reverse complement strand
TCACTACAATTCTATGGTGTTTTTGTTCTCTCTAGAATTGAATATCTAAGCTTTAAATTTCTGAGAACTTTGGAGAGAGACTTCAAATAGCTTTCTAAATCCCATCCATTGGAAAGTGACAGAAAATAATCACTAATTGATCCCAGCATAGATGCACTACTGCTGTCTATCTTCATTGACTGAGGGCAATCAATCAGAACAAAACCAGAAGATGCATTCTTGCCGGAATCTATCTCCATCTCACTTCCCATACATTGAGGTGAATGAGTTCCCAGTTTGCATGTCTCGTAAACTAAACGAGAAAAGCATAGTCGATCAAAAAAGGAAATCGGAACTGACAGTTTATTGGACTGTGGATAAATCAATCGGAAAACATCATGTAACAAAATTTCATGGCCCAAACATACGATTACAAATACGTAAGTCAAGGAAAGCTACAAAGCTGGATTTATATGAGAAGCAAGCAATAATTTAATCTCTTTTTTTCTTATTACTTCAATATACCTCTTATTACTTCAATATAATCTTTCTAACTCTGGTTTCATCTTTTCGTGCAATTAACAATATCATGATTTCGAATTAGTCACTTAACCACATCTTCAAAAAGGAAGAGACATGCAGATTTATTTATAAAATGCAGCAACATTAAATATGAACCAGCCAATTTGTGAAATTAGTGCAGATTTACACTTTTTAAGGATACCTGAATTTTTATCTTTTTAAAACCAAAGCAGCCACTATATTATTTTCAGTAATATAGACTGAACCAATACACTATCTTCAGATTAGCATGACACTTATGAATACTAACCAGTTCCAAGCTGTTGGAAAAAATCAGTTGCAGCTGTTGTTAGAGCATTTATGTCTGGGCAAACAACGTAATATGTCATCTGAAAATGTTGGGGAAAAAACAGAACAAGGTTAAGGAAAAAAAATAGCTGAGCAGATGAGCAAAAGAACAGCCTGAAGATATTAAAAACCTGCTGCTTTTGTTATCTATCTAAACTTACATGCTTGGGCATTGCATAAGGCTCAAAAGGTGCCTTTTCCCAGAACTGAAGAGAACTAGGTGATGTTTTAAGCCAATCGTCTTGATATCTGCAATGTCAAAAGACATTATTTCTACCCTAAAGTAGCAAAATTAAGGCCCAAAAAAGAGAAAGCAGTCCAAATAAATTTAATGGTCACAAATACAATGTCTGGTGAGTCTTCTACATTTGTTTTTGTATTGCTCAGTGACCACTTCACATTAAAAAGTGAATAAAAGAACCAAATGCAGCTCCAGCATACTTTTATTTAATTGAGTAATCAAGGTTGAAGCCTTAAAAGTATCCATTGAAAGGAGTTCTAGTAGCTGTTTCATCACCTACGGGGCTATAGATCGCTCAAAGGAGCTAGGAGTTCTAGAACTAGTATGGTGAACATTGTAGAGCTGTACTCCATTAACACACTCCCCCAAAAAAAAAAAAAATTGGAATACGAAATACAACAATAACTACGCCTCAGTCCCAAACTGTATTACAAATACAAAATACTGAGTAACAATAAAAATTACAAGAAATATGTGAGAGGAGATTCCATCAAAAATAGTTAATGTATACACTGCACAAGTTGACCTGCTTGTTGTGAAGCTGATTTCATATCAACCTAATATGTCAATCAAAAAAGAGAATAAAGTGGAAACATTTCATGGCAAGGCAGTGATGCCCTGCACTTCGTAACACTCAAGTTTGTGATTACAAATGCTTGAGACAAACACTAGGAGGTTCCATCTGTTGTTCTGACACTATTTGATATTAAAAGACAAATAGGGAAAAGTGATTTATGAATTTATATCATAAAGCAGATAAGAGAAACTACAGAACTGGAAGGAATTAATTAAGAAATTCCAATGCACAAAGTAAAATATTCTTTATTGGAAACGGATCCCAGAGGACATCTGGACTTCAGTATTGAAGTCCCTCCAAAAGTTGCAGCAGAACAAGGTATGTGGTTAAATAAGCAATCACTCTATGGAAGTCAACTTTAAAAATCACAGCATAAAAAGTTATCTCACACTAAAAAAGGGCATTCCTTTCTCATAGAGAGATTGCTAATAGCAAAGCAGGGTTAAATAAGACCAGCACATGAAAAATAAAGAAATTTAATATCTTAAGAAATATGGAGTAAATGCAACCTGTAAAGCTCACTAATCCAAAAAGAGGAACGGACAAGGGTCAACCAACTTCAGTATAAAAAACATACCCAACAAGTATAGCAGGATAGGGTACTGCAGCCAATGTTGGCCTAAGCCTTGAGCCTGGTAGCTGCTCCGAATCTGATAGACAAGTTTCTTGGCTTAATCTGCGCTCAGTTGCTTCATCCACCCTCAATCCATCTGACAAAAAAAAAAGAATTTTATCAAAATAACCATTGTAGGATAATGACAAAATGACCATGATAACTCATACCTCTCAAACTAGATGATCCACCAGCAGAGGACTGAGATGGACTTATAGGTTCTCCAACAGACAATGATATGGTACTTGAAGAATCTCGACATTCACTTGCACTTGCAGTGGACTCTGCAGAAAAACCATCACCAGATATTCCCCCATCATTTGATTGACTGCGACCTTTGCACCAATCAACAACAGATAAAGGACCTTCCATAGTACCGAAAGCAGATTTCAGAGCTGCTTTTATATCATTCTGCAGCAGAGTGAGAGCAAATGACGCCTGAACCTGAACAAAGAGATTTCCATATTAAGTATAATTGTGAAAGGAGAGAAACCCAAAGATATCTTATGTGCAAAACTTAGCAACATGTAAATATGCATCTTCAAACCATTCAAACTACAATTTGTTTCAGGTGTTTCCCCATGGAAGCTACGATAAGAGCAGTCACATGCTAACTAACGTGTAGAAGAAGGAGAAGAAGAAACAAATCACAACTGAGAAAGAACTGTCCTTTGATTCAGATGCTAACAAATGTGACCTAAATTTAATAAAAAAGAAAACGATAAATTGGGGAGATAAAACTATTAAAGAAAATAACAAAATGCTACACCATATGTCATTGATAAAAAGTAATCACCCTCATCAAGAAGAAAGCACTGAGGTGGCAATACACAGATAGCAGACTGCATTTCATTCATCTCCATGCAGCTACGCTCAAAGATATTTATGAAGATCTCATATAACTGTTCTTTTCCACAAGATTATCAAAGAGCACACCCCAATCTATCCACGGTATCACAATGATGAGTAACAGGTCATCTGTGGTATTGTTGCATACTTACGAGACATCACACCACAAGCATAAACAAGACAATGTAGCCTAGGGTAGTAGACAAACCAAGCTAAGAATATGCTTCAACTAAAAAAAAAAAACTTACATCAGCTGAAAGTGGATCAATAAGCTCCACACCAGAAATATCCAGCGAATGACAGGAAGCCAATACTCCCCCACAACCTGCATGAACCATGGATGGTCGACATGAAAAGCCACGCCTCCACTGCTCCTGCAGTGCGAGCCAACCATAAGAACCATCATTACTATCGGCATCTAGTGCAACATCAACAAGAGATGTAGCTTGCTGCACAAGTAAAGACATCCCATCAAGGAGTTCCAGAAGCGGTTGCCTTAGCCCATAAGCTAGCATACTTTCCTCAATGAAAGAATTATGCTGAACAGAGTGGCAAGATTCTAAACCAGCTGTTGGTTGCTTCATTCCCTTAGAAACTCCAACAGAGCGCCACACACCAACTGGTGCATTAAGGGTCCCATCCAGTAAACCTCCATCAATATCACCCGCTATCCTAACTGGTATTATTTCTTTCTTCTTCATCTCGGATTTGCTTGACATATTGTCCACTGTAACCACTGCTTCACCTTGTGACTGGTTTATAATGGTACTCCCTGACATCCTGCTCATGCCTACAGGAAGGTAGCCGCTTGAAGATAATAGTGTATGTCGTATCTTACACATAAATGCCTGGCACATAAGGCATTCAACTTCTGTTGCTAGCACAGTTTTCACTGATTGACCAGAGCTGCCTGCTTTTAGTAGCCCTTCATTGGCTTTATCAGCTTTATTGTGGATACATTTAACGGAATTTGTCGAATTGAAACCAGAAAATGGAGAGTGTGCTACTTGAGTCTCATGTGTAGCGCAACTACGTACAGAACCAGATAACTTATTGTCATTTTTCTCTTTTCCACTTTCAACATGAGTGTAATATTTCTTTGATTGAACAATGGAGCTTGTATCATGCCTTCCGGTACCTGTTTTGAGGTTTACTTTCACACCAGACTTCTCATCACATGCATCAAAGCAAGGCGACAAAGGTGGGGTTGCTGAGTAGACATAACTATTTGAGCTTGAATTCGCAGTCTCCACTTCCCGGGACTTAGGAACATAGGGATTCCTGAAAATCGAATGGGAGTTCTCCCCTGTAGGGGTTTCAACTGCGCCATACTCAGGAGCAAATGACATGAGAGCTTCAGCTTTAATTAAGTGATCGAATTCACCAGCAATAGATGCTGACGCACTGTTTACTTGATTAGCAACTGCAGCGCTGCTAATGACTTCTTGATGTTTGCTCAGTGAATCATCCAGAGTTGCTGGAGGTGGTGGTTGATTAAAGCTATCAAAGGATGGAAAACCTACAGGCAAAATAAGCTGATCTTGCACATCCATCATCGAAGGACAGGGGCTGCTACCAACATCCACACTATCTGCTGAAGGAAACATAAGAGCCTGAGACTCTGCAGTTCCTGGAGGCTTCAAGAATAAAAGGAGAAATCAGCTAATTTCCTGACGAGGAAAGCAAAAGAAGAAAAATATCTACTACAACAAGGTAACTCATATACATCTAGCAAGATGCAGGCATTTATTAGCCATCAACTTAAATCAATTTAGTAATAGTTCCATATCATTCAGTAAAACAGCCCATTCATCTGTTATATGCGTTGAGTTAACTTCCGAACCTCCAATTAATAACTTACACCCAAACAGCAGTGCATTCAAATATTTTGAAGCAGTTCAAATTTTTCAAATCTGTATACAATTCATATGTAGAATCAATATCTCCCAAGGGAGCATGATTATACACTCCACTCAATGAAAAAAAAAAATGAATCACATTTAGATAGCTCTTGACCAACATTAACACACTGTGTGCAGCTAGTATACTTGAGATTAACTCATATACATGGTACTACATTTCATGACCAAAGACAAAGTAACTGTTAGCAAGAAATAAAATATGTGATTAATCTTTTGGATATTATATCAGAAGGAAAAATAAGAGAAGCAACACCTAGGCAAAACGAAACAGTGCCCCGTTGGTAGCCAGATACACCTGCTTACAATCATCAGACTTATGTAATCTGTTTTATATCAGCTCCAAGAGGGATTTCCCACCACCCCACAACTAGAGAAAATGAGAAACCACTTTCTCTCAGGACGCAAATCAAAAAGTAACTCATATACATAGTACTTCATTTCAGGACCAAAGACAAAGTAACTGATTGCAAGAAAAAAAGTAGTATTTTGGACAATATATCAGAAGGAAAAATAAGAGAAGCAACTTCAAGTCAAAATGAAGTTGTGCTCCTGTGGTGGCCAGATGCACGTGCTTACAATCATCAGACTTCTGGAGTCTGTTTTATATCAGCTCCAAGAGGGATGCCCATCCACCCCTCAATTAGAGAAAATGAGAAACCACTTTCCCTCAGGATGCAAATCAAATAGATGAGCTCTCTAAGCGGAGGTAGGTTTAATTGACCTTCCAGGATTAATAAGACAACCCTCTGAGGATCCACTGTGTTTAACCTCTACCATTTCATTCATAATCTTGTATTAAAATAGGAATCAACTAGTTGAGTTTTTTGCGATCAAATTACTGGATCATACCTACACCTGAGAAAAGTTCTTTGGTTTGTACAGTTTCATAGATTAGCATAGACTTCCATCTGATACAAGGAGGCGGACGGATTCACAAAAATAAGCCAATCAATTGCTTTACATTAAATTCTGACAATTCTCAGATTTTGAGATTTAACCTATAAGTTTCAAAGTCAAGGAATAATCAGTTAAAAAGAGACGTAACATATATGATGGAGATGATGTGACCACGATTTAAAATCCATGGACAATATAACTACCTCTCCAAATGGCAAAGCATCATTCTCAAAGAAGTCACCAAAATCTCCAAACTCTGAGAGAAGTGCCTGAATATCCATGCCGACACCTCTATCATCATCATCCCAACCCCACTGAAGCCCAATCTGATCATTTCCTCCAGTAATTGCAGAATTATTAACTTCCATTGAAGCATAGTCACTTGTTGATGGATTTATCACTGCACCTCCCTGACTAAATGACTCTGACATCCCAGTTCGTGACCTCTTAAAGCCCTGCAAAGAAACTTAAAATGTCATATCCACCAATTCCTTTAAACAAAAATACACACCACAAGAATTGAGTGGAGAACAAAAGAACACTTAGCACATGCTATCATTATGGATTACTGGAATTGTGCACGTTTTAGTAATAATTAAGAAGAGAAGCACTAAGGTTAACACATGCTGAAAAGAAGCACTAAGGTTACATTTTGGTTGCCAATAATTGAAAAGGGAAGTGTGGAATGTAGATTTCTTCACATTGTTTTGTGTGTCCAGTAAGCAGGAAACTACTGCCCAAAGCAATGCAAAACTTTCCTGCAAGAGGCTTTGCTTTTACCTGCAAGTAGGAAACTTAAGGAAATGGTTTCCTATTTTAAACTTTCTTTGTCCTTTCAAAAAATTCATGCAAAAAATTATCCGAGGCAGACCCAGGATATGAACACTATGGGTTCGCATTTGGGGTTCTACCTCGGCCCATTTTATTTACTGGATTCAAAATCTATTACTTGTCAGAGCCAAATTTATTGGGTCCGGCACCTGCCGGTCAAGTCCATTTTCAACAGCATGGGAAATTAAAAGGAAGATAACCACACATCAACAACCATGCATCATTCCCAAACAAGTTGGGGTCGGGTATATGGATCCCTATTCTTCATTTGAACTCATTTCATATCATTATCGTACTAAATAAAATAAATGTGAAAAATAGAAGAAAACTAACCAAAAGTTCTTAATTTACTTGCTACAATTAGCTAGAGACCTAGGTCCCGCTTTACACGCTATCCTTTGAGAAAGCAAAGCCTATATGATGGATTCTAAATGATAGACAAGACTTACATATTTATATACATGTATCTCTTTGAAAAATTTTAAAATGAGATACCAAATCAAGTTAAAGAAGGTTAAGATCGAATCAAGGACTACACAAACAAATATACAATAGTGCATACAATCCATACAGATAGAAATTAGAGAGAGAACTCAATTTATACAGGAAGCATACCGTCTTAAGATTGTCATTTTGAGACCGATCCAAAGAAGATAATCCAGACTGTCTACACATCAAAGAATCAGCATCTGCTTCAAGATCACCAGTTCCTGAGGTCTTGTAATCGCTATCACTAGAAGAGGTACTTATGCTGCTAACACTACTACTATTGCTGTTACTGCTACTGTTATAACGCCGATTAGAGCGTATGACGTTTGCATCAAGCCAAGAACCATCCATCGAATTGACTTTGGCATCGCTGTGAAAATCAAAACTGCAATATTGTGGATTAGATGTATGAGATGCAAGTTTAACCAAAAAAGAAAAATACTGAATGAACTGCCAATAAGAATAAGTTGAGAGTACCAATGCATAAAGGAGGATGTAAAGGATAATGAGGGCCCAATCCAGTTCTGCAGCCAGAATCTGTGAATAAAACACAAAAATGTTTTTTTGAGAACTCCTTAGGAAAAAAATGAAAGATTAATTCTCAAGCAACTAGCAAGCTTGAACTAGAAAAGCACCCTAGTCAACACAAACAGCACTAATATGCACTTTCGAGTAAATATTCACATGCATGGATTTGCTATATATTAATTCTTGATCCTCACTAAGGGATCAAGGATAAAGCAACTAAACAAAAGAAACACTAAAATAATCAGCCAAGTTTCAGTTTAAGCAATAATCCCAGTCCCAGTATTTACTGATTGGATCAACAGAAGAGATGTCAGTATAGAAACTTGGGCTTCACCATGCCTAAACATAGAGGAAACCTCAGATAAAGACTTCCTGAAATAACTTATTAACCATAATCCATCGGCCACTCAAACTGAGGCTCAGAAATAATGTACAGAGACGTAACCTACTGTACGGAGTGGAGTGGTTATCTGGACATTACTGTGGTGACTGGTGAAAAGGACAGAGATCAAATAGTAGTTTTTCTGTCATTGATGTGGAAGGCCGCAGATTTGTGACTTCTCCTAGCACTCCATTAATGGACCTTCAACAAGATTGAAAGGACGGTAGTTTACTATCATCTTCTTTTTACAAGTGTAATATTTTTTTTAATCAGTAACTAGTTGAATGAAACCTTCCCACATCAGCTATATGCAAACTAAATCCCAAAAAGAAAAAGGAAAGGAGAGACGGTAACCTCCCTACCATTTACTTAGGTATGCCATTGGGAGCCAAAAATAAAACCATAAATAATTTGAATGGTGTTTTAGAAAGATGTGAGAAGAAGTTGGCAAGGTGGAAAGCTGACTACCTTTCTCTGGGTGGGAGGTTTACCTTCATTAACTCTGTTTTAGAAGCCCTTCCTACCTATATGATCTCCCTATTTCCTATCCCAGCAAGTGTAGAAGAGAGGCCAGACAGATTAAGAAGGGTTTTGCTATGGCATGGAAACAAAGGGAAGAAAGGCTTTCATCTGGTTAAATGGGAAGAGCTAATCATCAACAAGCAAAAAGGTGGGCTAGGAATCAGGAATTTGAAGAAGCAGAATAAATGCTTTTTGAGGAAGTGGTTATGGAGATTCACTAGAGAGGACCAATCTCTCTGGGCCAAGGTGATTAAGGATAAATATGCAATGCAGGGGTCTTGGATGGTGGACAGTTGGGAAGGAAAGGAACTCTAGATGCTTTGGAGATACAGCCACACTACCCAGAAGATCAAGATAAACTGTATTCTTCTCTATTATTTTTGGTGTACAGCTCAATATAGTGCAGATTTAGACTCATTATTACAAGGTCTAGACTCCCTGAAAGAACAACAGGGAATTAATCACTTTTTGGTTTCCGGAACAAAGTTTGTGCTGATGATTCTTTTATATAATGTTACATGTTACATTCTCAAAGAAAAAAGGGAAGGAGAGAAAAAACCTCAGCAGAATTTAACAAATTTACCTTTTTAGAGATGATCTAGCACATGCTGTTTGTACCACCGGGACAAGAACAGCCTCGGGGGGGTAAATAAGCACTCTTCCACATTTATCTGGTATTTTACTCTGAACAACATTGGCCATTGCACAGGCTTCTGTTATGGTAGGCCTTGATGAATTATTCTGTACATTTGAACTTTCTTGTATATTGTTGTTTCCCAGTGCAGTGCAACCAAGGCTAACTTCAACATAGCAATTCTGTCCCTTAAGCTGATAACCAGATTGAGAAACATTGTATGGTAGCCCAACTAAACTGTTTGAAGCACTAAACTTGCCAGAACTGTTTGCCAGGTTAAATATGAATCATAGTAAGGCACCACATTAAGACGAGCTCTAGACTTTGAAAGAATTATGCTCACAAACAAGAGAAGGAGGTAGAGAGAAGGATCGAATTAAAAACAACCCAATAAAGAAGGAAAATAGAGGAACAAATTTGACCTGAGATACACTTGCTTCACAAGATCAGCTGGGCAACATCCAGTAAGCCTCCCACGCATTCCATGAGGTGAGACAATAACTGGAAAAGGGGATAAAAAGAAAATACCAGCATACCATGAATACTGTGTATTAAAACTTACACCTAACAATTCAGGAGCATACCGATGCATGCCAAAAGGCTTTTAATTGGTTGAAACTAAGCTGAAATTTGATGTATGAGCTCATACTTTTGGTTGAATTCGTTTAAACAATAAATAGACTAATTAACAATGTGAATTTTCTTTAACCCATCTTTTTTACATGCTAACAAGAAATATTTTGCTGACCAATACTTTAAAGGGAGAATTATCTTTTTTGTAAACAGTTTTTGCATCCTCTAGATGCTTCCATTAATGAAATTCTATCTTACCGGATCAAAAAATAAACATGTTACTGACCATGTCGCTAAGAAGATCTTACAATTTCAGGAGGGTTAACAAAAATTCCAGAGAGGATCAAATTTATAGCTTAATCATATTATATCATTTAAGAAAATGACAATCTGGCATACAGAAGATACCTAACTTCATAGGTTTCAAGCACTTTTCACAATTCAGAAGCCATAAAAGTTGTCTCGCCGACAGAAAAGCACATCCCGCATAAGCAATACTGAAGATTTGATCCTAAAAATCCTAAACAATCTGTGTCACAACCTTCACAGAAGAGCAAAGTCACAACCACACCCCACTCCACCTCACCACCCACGTCTTTGCTCCTTTTGCACGTCACTAATCAATTTTTAGAAATTTGTAGAGCCTTCTGAAATTTAGAAGGTCATAACTGTCGAATCTACCAATGACTAAAAACCCAAGAAAAATCAAGGCACTACTCCAATCCACAAATGCAGACTTCGCAAATTAAAAAGTCAAAAATGTGTAACCCTCCACAATACTGAAGGAGTTAAAACTGATTTTTATGTAAGATCACGTAATCGGGTGCAACAATAGTGTGCATGTTTTTGCCACTGGATGTATGTCCAATTTCCTTTATTGTACAGCACTACTACAAGAATCAATCTTTAGGATCACTATGTTTCTTCAGCTCCTCTTATATTCCATAGGTTGCCAGTTTATTGATAGCAAGAATTGCACAGGTTCTGGAAGAACCTATTGGGTGATTAACAAAATTCAGTATCTGAATGTACATCCAACATCCAAGCCTTTAATTGTTTGTAAATGCACTCAGTTCTGCAATGGAACCAACCTGGAAGCCCCTCACTGGAGACATTAGATGTATTCTCTGATATTTTATCAATGTCACCACTTGAAAGAGCTCGTATATGCCTAGAGAAAGGTAAGAAGAATAAAAACTTATTACAGGGGCCAATAACAGACTGTCAAGCAGGACATATTTCAGCCCCTCCCTCAAATTTAGAATGTAATCAAGGGCTAATCAAACTTACTTAGCAGATATAATAACATGGACAAAGATAGCCTCTTCGGTAGCAGCAAATATGAACTCAACCACTGGCTGTCCCTTCCTTCAAGAAAAGCACCGATTACAAATCAGACAGATATAGGAGCTAACCATAATAAAACTGGACTCCTGGCTTATTCACCACATAAGATACAATCTCCCTTAAAATGCCAGAAGAATACCTTCAGCAACTAGCGTACATTAAGGAGACCAATAACACTACAAATAACACTTGGACTATGATAAGTACCCAATTTAAAAAAATGAATTCCAGGCACTAGTGAAGCTATGAACAAGTAGTGGGCAAAGATAAAAGATATAGCTGCTACAAGTGCCACGCCCAGAAAAATACTGACTGAGAATTGCAGTTTCTCAGACTTGTAACAGTAATAAAAACAGAATGACTGCATTGATCAAGGAAGATAGTGCAGTAACAAAGAAAGCTGTAAGCTCATAGTAAAATCATTATTCTTGATTTACGTGTTGTTCAACCACTTAGGCCAAGAAATAATGTAAATATCGATAAACATACCTGAACAACTCTTCATTCTGTGAAAATGGGCGGCATTTTGTAAATACATCTCCATATCTAACATATGAAAGTCCTCTGAGTGTTCTGTCAAATCAAGTAGCATATTTACAAGTAAATAATCAATAGATCACAGAAAACTCTAAAGCATGTGAAATAATAATCATTACCTTTCCATGCAATTCCTTAAGGCCTGAGATAGCGCAGCAGCAACCTCTTCTGAATCTCCAGGAGCCACCCAGAGACCAGATGCCAGAACTGTAACAGATATAGAAAGATAGTTGAAGATTATAAAAGCAAAGTACACTACAAAACAAAAAGGGAACCAGGATAGGTTTAAGAGTCAAGTACAACTCAATAACAAACAATGACAACTGGTCAATCAGTCCATCAACAACGCTTCAATCCCAAACTAGTTGGACCGGTGATATGAGTCCTCTATATATTCCAATCTATTCAGGCCCATAAATATTGGCAAGTAACATGTCTCTTAACACAAATTCCCAGTTCACTAAATTTTCGGGGCAAGTCACAACCGTATTTAGGACCCCTATCTAAGCAATAGTTGGAGTAATATAATTTTTCAAGTTTAACCGCATAAAAAATATCAGTCTTGCAAGTCCGAAGTTAGTGAGTGAGCAGTTCAAACTTCAGACAACCCTAATTTCAGACCCAAATGTCTGAAGTTTAAACGTGACGAAATTAATACTGTAATAAACAATTGCTGCAGAACAATTGTTGGTTTTTACATATACGTCCCATAACTATACAAGCCATACACCACTAATTAGAGGAGAGTGACGCAACAAAAATGAACTAAAAGATCCTTACCACAAACAAACCACTAATTAGAGGAGAATTATTCCAAAAAGATTAAGTAAAAGATCCTTACCACAAACAAAACCATTTATTAGAGGAGAATTTGAGTTTCTTTACATCTCCTAAGATTCATTCAACTATGTAATACTAAACAGTATATTACAGGATATGTGTGAGAAATTGTATTGGTTCATCTTGAATTCCCAAGTTTTGGGACTCACAGCAGATAGCCGTTGTAGTAGGACTATCACAGCTGATGCCTGATTGTCTTGATGATTTGACTCTTTGGAGTCTCGCTAACACAATATAATAAAGAAGAAGAATTTGGTCACAATTTTCCTCTTTAGGCTAAAATTTAGATACTTGAAAAAAATCGGCAAGGCTTTAAATAGGGGTGCTCAAAGCAGATACCTGGTGCAATTCCTACCAAATTTTACACTTGTGCTAACATGACCTAAGACAAGTCACAGTGTAACAATAATAATTAAATTCTTAATTTAAACTAGTTGGCAGTGCCTACATGAATCCTTTGCTTCAATTGTATCCTATTCTAGGCTAAGCCCACATTGATTCCTAAAAGTTGTAGGCACTTTTAGATAATTTTCTTCACATAATTTTAGGTCTAGCTCACCCAGTTTAGAACCTTCGATCTTCATGGTGTCATTTACTGATAACATACCTCTTAATTTGGATACAGCTGACTGTGCCTTTTCAACAACAGATGAATGTTGTCCAGGGAAAAAAAGCCACAGCTTGATCTTCTCATCTGAAAACTAAAAGCAAGCAGAAGTTACACAACTAAAAAGGCATTTACAGTTAAACTACTTTGCTGACCATCTATACCAGGGTTGTAAAGACCCTGAGATGGGTCCCAAGGTCCAACAAAGGAATTGGTCCATGTGCTGAGAAACCCTTCCTTCTGCAATTGTAGATGCGATGAGAGCACAAGCCATGTGGCAGCGTCTTTTTTATCCAGCTTCACACTTTAAACAGATCGAAAAACACACAGAATCAAATATGATTTACAGGTAGGCCCTTTAAGGGAGATAGACTTTAAACGGCTCAAACATCAAACCTCTTGTCCACCAGAGAGTTCACATCAGATTCGTGAGGAAGAAACTGAAACCAAGATATTTGATGTAAGCCACCCTGCAAAAGAATATATGAGTTCAGAGGAAATATAGGCAATCATAATAAGCATCACAACTTCAGGTATAGTTCAAGACCACAATATTTCTCAGTAATTCCAGAAAAATCAGTACAAATGGCATGAAAAAGATGCTTTAAGAACCACATATTAGTTAGGATATATCATCAAAGCAGCAGAGAGTTCCTCAAAAGTAAAAAAACCTGGACTGATCAATTTCACAAAACAGCAAAGGAAATTTCCATGGGTACTGCATTCATTCTATATGAACCGGGCTTTAGATCAATCAGTGTGGTCAAACTTTAGATATCAATTCCAAAAATTGTGCTAAGGTCAAAACATGCACTCTTTGATTAGAAGTCCATTCAAATCCAGCAAAGAGTTCCATTTGGGAAGCTATGGCTAGTTTTCAGGGTGAAAAGGCATGTCGATCAAAATCACCTTTCTTTTACAGTTGCAACTTTTTCCAGCATATGTCACTTCTTATCAGAAGTAAATATTTGTATTGCTATGAAACAGATCATTACAAATAGAAGTATATCCAAAATTAAAGTATCGAAGGAAAAAGATTGATTCTCAACATACAAGCATCTATACTAATTAGGTATATCTAGGTGGTTCAAGATTTTTTCGATAGACAAGTGTAATTTATTACTAATAAATAAATAGACCAACAAGGTGCAAATATGTACCAAAAGGACCGAAAGAAATGAGCACCTATTTTACACTACAAGAAAACTATAAATCTGTGGCACATGTTATTTTGTATTTAGGAGATAAAATGGGTAATACCTGGCTCTACTCCAGTGCACCTAAGTAGTTGATGGAGTGTAGGGAATGGAGGTAAGGTGGATAGTGTGGAAAGAGAGGAATTCTAGATATTTTCTAGGCACTAGCAGTTTTATCCAGAAAATTAGGATGAATAGTCTTAGTCGGTTATTTTTTGGTGTAAACAGAATATGTGGGGGGAAGTAGGAGAATTAGTAGATTTAATTGGCAGCTTATAAGAGTATAGGTCTTGTGGACCGGGATTTCTGTACCTTTTTGTTGTTTTTGTAAAGATCTCAATGTAGTTCACTCAGAACAAACAACTTTTTGGGTAGCCTTACTCATCCTTAATTGGAAGCTTATAAGAGTATAGGTCTTGTGGACCGGGATTTCTGTACCTATTTGTTGTTTTTGGTAAAGATCTCAACGTAGTTCATGCAGAACAAACAACTTTTTGGGTAGCCTTACTCTTCCATAGGATTTTAAGGGCTACTGCATTCTCCCTTCAGAAGGATTGTTCAGCAGATCATAGGAAGAGTTCACTGTGAACTTCCCTTCTTTCGCATTCTTCTAGAACACTAAATTCTACTGCTGAAGTTGAGCCTGCAACATATTCCAGTTCCATATAAACTCTATGACCTTTCCACTTCCTAATCTTCAAAGCTTCTTCTAAAACTATACCAGCACCAACAACTACATCAATCAACCACATAGGCATTTCTATTTACTGCTAGCTTGTACATGTCACGGAAGCTGACTATATGAGGGGTCATGTTCTACCCATTCATAGCTCCAAAATCTGATATTTCTTCTATCCCCAACTTTCAACCTTACCAAATTATAGAACTCCTCCCATAAGCCCCTGATGTATTTCTGTACAACTACAAGCACGTATAAGGTAATAGATTTGGTGCACCATTTTCCCTGCTAACTACACTTGGGTTTTACGGTTTCTCTTCGACAAGTCTTCCTACTGATCAACATTGAACCTCGACAACCATTTAATAATAAGGCTCTTATTATTAATCAGTCCCTTCAGAATCTGTCAGTTTCTTTCTTTTACATATAATAGTGGCAGGAGCCACTATAAATTTCAATAGCAATACAGAGTAAGAAAGGTGGAGCCAGGCACCAATAGGTAGCATAACACAACCACGTATCTAACCATGCAAGAAAGAAGCAATAAAAAGCAATCATGCATTAACAGATAGGGCAATGAAAACTTAGGTGCACATGGTACGACGTATATCTAGTCAGGGAAGGGAGTTGAGAGTTTCCGGGGGAACTTGGGAGATAGTGGTGAAGACATCATATTCTAGCGATGTATATGGAAGGAAGGAGATCAAGACGAGGGAATTGACAACAAGTTCTGGAACTCAGAATGAAGGGAGGGATTTTAATTGGAGGAGAAAAATCAGAAAGAAAAAGGTGAAAATGGAACTTATGGACACAGTAAGTTTTTCAATAAATCAGCTGAAAGCAAACGAGAGCGTGATGGTAAAGAGAAAGAGACCGCAACAGGAAGTTCCTTTATCATCTAGCAATTGCTAATTGAAGAAGAAACTTTGTACATGCCATGAGGTCCGGAAAAGTGTTTGAGGAAGAAGAGGTTAGGGAGGTATTTGAGGCTTCTTTGCTCACTGTTCTTTCCTTTTTTCTTTTTTAATTTGGGAGGGGGGGAAGTAGTTCAATTGTGGGCTTCTACCCAAAGAAAAATTATACTCTAGTAGGAAAGGGATGGGTTAATAAGATGAACACAATTTCATTACCAGGGTTTTCGAACTTATAAAATTTAGCAAGTAAAATGACAATTCAACAATAAAAACTTTCAAATTAACCCTCACAGAAATCTAATATCACAGCAAAGGCAGGAAGAATGAATCATAGAAGGATATGAAGACAAGAAACATACGATCTTGAACACATTTGTCCACATTACTAGATAATTTTGAGGCCCGATGAAGTAAACACGTGTAGTTCTCTGGAATATGGATCTTAGGGTAAACGACGTGTATCGAAGGCATGAAGCATTTCCTCACACACCAAAGGTGCCGCAGTTCCTTCTAATAAAAGATGAAGAGAAAGAAAACAATAGATTAGTTTTTGTACCCCAAAGATAAAGGGACTCAATGAAATTGAACATCAACAAAAAAAAAAAGTAATTTTCAGTCTTTCTAGGATAACTCAGAGCAAACAACTACTCACATGTTACTTGACCGGATCTTTTAACTAAGGTTAGAGCAATCAAACAAATTAAGCGAAAGAACACAATTCAAAACACTAACTTCAAATCTTTCCGGTATGCATTATGAAAAAATCTTCCATCTAAAAGTAAGCATCTCTCTCAACTCCAAATCATACAAATTTCCATTAATCAAACAACTCAAACAAAAGGTGCAAACCAAAATACAAAACTCACTTTGCATTGTAGTAACACTAAGAAAGGCGATATTGATATCCGAAATAGAATTCTACATAGCAAACAAATATCGGCATTGATAAATAAAAGAATAGCATTATTATGAATGACAAACGAGTTAAGTACAACTAAACAAGTAGTGAAATGAACCATTCAAGGCTCCAAGTTAAGTTTTTTCAGCAAGCCGAAACTCATAAATTAGAATAAATCAACTAAATAAAATTTAATTAAAATGGATGAATTGAAAAGAGAAAAAACAGCTGCAAAATAGACGGATCTAACCTTTTAGAAGACAGAAATGATGGAGCTTCTGGCCACGCAGAGAAGAAGAAGAAGAACGCAAACCGGAAGTAGGGTTTGAGATTTGCGAGGAGGAGACGTATCGCGTTTGAGAGAGAACAACAGTTTAGGGCTTTCTGTGCGTATTACCTAAATATCCCTATTTTTGTTTCTATAAGTAAATCATTTATGACTATACTTAAAATTGTAACATCATAATCAGTAAAAATTTAAACATTGAATTTGACTTTCTTAAGCATATAAGAACATATACTATTCTTTCTATTTTATTTTAATTGT
>JACEIK010000218.1:378291-394430 GCA_018107945.1 Datura stramonium | reverse complement strand
ATATCAATATTATATTGTACGTACATATTTTATTATTATTTTTATAATTGCAATTGTCTTCATTAAGTCTTCAATTTTTTTTATTAATATAAAACTACGTATGCCTGACGTGTTAATCTGCAACTTGATTTCTCTAAGTCTACTATAAAAATTAAACATACATTTAGAATTCATCAAGAATGGCTGCTAGATTATTTTCTTTCTTCCTTATCACATTAATAATCGTGATCTTGGTTTCCCAAATTGTTGATGGTCGAAGTCTTAAAATTGAAGGTTCAGAAATTAGTAGTGAATGGATCTCAGATGGAGTTGAACACAAATTCAAGAATCATTCAGATTATTATCCAATTAGTCTAGGAAGCTTGAAGGAACTTTCTACATGTAAACATATATATGGTTTTTTTCCATGTGCAGAGAATATTGGAGGCTACTTATTCATGATTGCCACATTTCAGTACTTGTTGATTCTTGGTGAGAAAGTGCTGGCCTTTGGAAGCAACAGGCTCTTTACTATTCTTGATACTGGGATTTTTGGTGCAAGTATATTTCCAACACTTATAACTTGGCCAAGAATTGCTATGGTCTTTGGTAAGTACTCATCTATTACTCAATTACCTTTTTCATCCTTGCATGGAAATATCCAGCTGTCCATTTATCATTTTTTTTTAAATTAATAATCTTGGTGTCCGGGTTAGCTTGCGCTTACCTACCCTCATTCCACGATGTGCCTGATAACTCCAAGAGTACAAAAGCAAATTTGACCCTTTTTCTCTTTTCCGAAGTACCATATCAAATTTGCTATAACTTAGCGGATGTATTGTTAATGCACAGTGCCATAGGTTATGAACTCTTATTCATATATTGTCATCAAAAAATTTTGTGAATTAGTCCCCCACCCTCACCCCTTTAAGCAATGGAGCAAAATGCACAATTTCTAAATTCAATATAGAGGGGATTTAGCCAATTCTTCATCTAGCCTTTGATTTTATTGTTTTTCTTTCAGCATCTGGACTATTGGTAAGTAGAGAGCAAGCTCAAGTATCAGTATCTTCCGCACTTGGTTCCAATGTTGGTTCTAGTGTCTTGAACCTTACTGTGCTGTGGGGCATATGTGTCATACTTGGAAGACAAAATATCTCAGGGAATTCAAATACACAGAGTAGTGCAGAACCCTCTTCTACTTTGAAACTGGAGGACTTGAAGAGTATGTTAATTTCCTTTTCATAATTTGAAGTTAGCAAAAAGAAAGATTTAAGCATCAAAAAAATCACAACTTTTCTTTTGGTACTTGCAGGTAAAGGAGTCATAACAAACAATCTTACTAGTTATATAGCTGGACTCATGTTTCTCTCGCTTGCACCATTCACAATAATGCTATTCAGCGATATCATCAGTTCATCAGTAGGAAAGCGCATCACCGTTCTTGTTGCTCTTATTCTATCAGTCACATTTTTGCTGTCATATTTCGCGTATCAGGTGATGAACAAAATCTTTGATGTGACGTTTCTGCATAAGTAGTGAAACCAAAATATGCATCCAATTGGTAATAATGCCATGCTTGTGTTTATGATACGTGTAGATGTGGAATCCATTGATTCAACAAAAGAGTTTAGAGTACATAAAGCACGAAAAACTGGTGCAAGTATTTGTGCAGCATATCCAAAGGCAAGCAAGAGGAAATCTCTTTAAAGGGGGCCGTCCTGATATTAACGCGCTTAAAAGGTAGTAAGATTTTCGGTCACCCTTATAATGAGCTAAATTTTCCACTTTTTCTTTTAAGTGATCTGCATATCAAAATGAAGACTTAAAAGTTAATACTATGATTCATTTAAAGTAACAGCATTTTGATCTATTCGATGCAAAATTAAGAAAGTAAGTCAAGATTACTCCACTTTGCAGATTATTTTCCAAAACAGACAAAGATAGGAGCCACTCAATAACAGTCACTGAACTAGAAGAACTGGTAAAACAGCTTGAATCTGGAAAGGTTAAAGTGGACAGTAACTTTGCCCTGTCAACACTATCAAGAATATTCGACAAAAACAGAGATGGAAGGATAAACGAAGAAGAGTTCGTTGAGGGATCCAAGAAGTTGATACAGGAAGCTAAGGACGATTCCACCTCGAAGAAATTTCTTGATGAGGCAAAAATTCATCTCCTTTTTCTCTCTTTCACTAATATAGACGCTAGGGGCTGGTTTTGTAACCAAAAAGATCACTTTTACTTGGTCAAATGAAAAGAATGTTGATAGAAAGAAGCTGGAATATGATCATAATTAGTTTGAGCTAGTAACATGATTTAATTTTGCAGCTGAATATATATGCAGGTAGTTAAGGCATACACGGAGGGACAACGAAAAGAGATAGTTAAGATTAAGGAGCTCATACCAAGAGTTTTGAAGCAAATTCAGAACCAAGTAATTGAATCCGAAGACCTTCTAAAAGATGATGGTAGCCCCAACATCGAATCCATTAAAAGGTATGCAATATTCTCTCAAGTTTTGAACCATATTTTCGAAGAACTCAGGTACATCTCAGCTCAAGTCTGTCCCAAATGAGAACTTTCACAATTTCATAGGGATCAATATCACATCAATCCTTATCATCTGATTGTGTTTCAGGCTCTTCCATAAGTTAGATGATGATCAAAACAATTATTTAACACCGTCAGAATTGGAGAAGCTAACAGAAAATGTTAAACTCAGAGAGGCACACCTGAATCATAAAACCTCTGTAGAGGAAATCATGAAGGATTTAGATCAAAATGATGATCACATGATCGATGAAAATGAGTTTCTCCGTGGTGTGACATATTGGAATCATAATGCCAAGCAAACTACCAAAGAACATCATGATAAGGTAAAATATATTCTAGCTAAATACTCCTATCTGGTGTGTGATGTATGTACTAGTAGAGGGGGAGTTAAGATTTTGAGTTTATGGGTTCTGACTTCTAGAAAAGAAAAAACAACTTACTGAATAAATTATCTAAATATATTAGGCCATTGAGTTCTGCGACCCTGTTAGCAGAACTGCTGCACCACCCCTGTGTACGAGATATTCTGACAGATAAGGTTCGTTGGAATTTATTTTCTGCAGGTTATGTGGGGAGAAGTCGACAAGTTCTTGGATGAAGCTGAAAGAAAAAACCATGGACGTCTTGATCACTCTTTGGTGTTAAAATGGGAATTCTGCAAGTCTGTGTCCCAAGTGATTTTGGGCATTGCTATATTGACACTGTGTGCAGATCCAATCATGGATAACATTATACAACTGGCACGTGCAATCGGCGTGCCTTCTTTCTTCCTATCATTTGTCATAGTACCTCTGGCTGTCAATGCAAGAACTGCAATAACAGCAATAACTTTATTATCTTCAGTGAACCAGCAGAGTTCCACAACTTCTTCTTTGACATTTTCTGAGGTCTACATCTCTTGTTCTCTTTTATTTCCTTGCGAAACCTCCAATGAAGGTACTTACTTTTTTCTTTGTAGTTTTGTCTCGACTATTGACAACTCTGTTCTTCAATTTGTTTTACAAGCAGATCTATGTGGGGGTGATCTTGAACAACATTATGGGGATGTCAACACTGTTATCTGTATTGTATTTCAAGGACTTGAGATGGGAGTATTCAGCTGAAGTGTTTGTATCTGTGATGGTCTGTGCTGTAACTGGCTTTTTTGCATTCATCCGTACCACTTATCCACTTTGGACTTGTACCATAGCTTTCTTGTTTTATCCTATCGCACTTGTACTACTTTATATTTTCCAATAGTTGCAATCTAATTGTTGGTATCATTAAAATTCTCTAGTCTCAAAGTTGTTCTGCTCACATGGCTGTTACTGCTTTACGTTATTCTCCATTCTTCAGTAACTACTGCTTGATGCTGTAATTTAGATCCACTAATCTGATTCTTAATGCTTTTTTAGTATTTGTAATTTTTTAACTTCTCTTTCTTTCAGCTTTTGTCCACACTGACTCATAAAGAACAGCAACAAGGGAGCAAAGGATAACAAACTAATGCAGCTACTTCTAGTTAGTATTACCAAAAGAAGAGAAATAAGAAAAAAAGACTTGCAGTTGAGAAAGACATGTTACTCAATTGCAATATACAAGCAAGGGAATGAACAATTATACTTGAATTTATCATGCTTTGAAGAAATTTAAAAGGAAAATATGACTTTGCAAAATGAAACTACATCGACACTCTTCTGATAGTCGCAGCTTTTAATTTGTTAATGTTGGACAAATTTGCACCTGTGTCATTAGCATCCTCCACTTAGCAGTGGACAGTCAATTATATGTACATTGGCATTGTGGTTGTAGATTCCTTGAGGTATAGACGCCAAAACAGGGCAATCCTCTATATACAATCTCTGAAGTGAGGAGTAATTCTGCAGCCACTCTGGAAGCTCCACCATGTTGGGACAATCAGCGATTCTGAAGTACTTTAATGTTGCAGGAGCAGTATCTCTAAGTCCCAAAGGTAGAGTCACCAACTTAGGTAGCCCCATCAGAAGCAAAGACCGAAGACTTGAAAGGCCCGACATTCCCTCTCCATCCATCAAATCAAGTTCTTCACAGTTCCAGATCCATAGCTTTTCAAGTGAAGTCAGATATCTAATACTGCTTGGAAGTGAACATAAACTTGGGCACTCATAGATACGCAAAACTCGAAGTGCAGTAAAATGCTGCACCAGTTCTGGCTGCAAATTTGGGAAACAACACTTGAAAAGAAGCAAAAATTGAAGAGAAGTGAAAGAATGCTGATTCTTGATCCCTGCTGATATCTGATGTGTAGTCAGATACAAGGTCTTCAGACCGATTAACTTTGCAAAGTCTCTTGGCAACTCCTCAAGCTGTTCACAGTTAATGAGGTTAAGTGTCTGCAGATTTACTAATTTGCTCATAGACCTTGGAAGAAACTTGATGTTACCATTGTCACTAAGGTTAAGATATCTTAATTCCTTCAAGTGACCTATCGAACTTGGCAAATCCTCAAGATCTAAATTGTTCAAGACTAACATCCGAAGGCATTTGAAATTTGACAACATTGTCTTGACAAAGAACTTGTTTACAGGTCCAATGTTAAAGGAATAAGAGAAAGACCTCAACTTTTGCAAAGGAAGTAAACATCTGGGGAAGTGTTTCCTAGACATATCTTCTGCATGGAAAAATAAGTGGCGAACTCTTTCAGAAATCACAAAAGCCTCGGGTTTCACATTTAAGCATTCTGCACCTGCGACTGACTGTGCAAGATCATGTACAAGATTATGTATCTTACAAGCCAATATTTCTCCATCAAAAGCTTGTACCACATCTAGGAAGCAAAACCTTGATAGCAACTCATCAAAGTACTGATTACCAATATCTTCCAACTTCCTGTTTCTGTTTGAACTCTGTATAAATCCTTGAGCAATCCAGCGGTTGATAAAGTCCTCCCTTGGAATCTCTTGATCTTTGGGTAACATGGAGCAATAGGCAAAGCATTGTCTTAGATGTGATGGCATCTGTTCATAGCTCAATCTCAATATTGGTAAAATGTCAGATTTTTTCTGTTCGATCTCCCATATCTCATTATCTCTTATCCGCAACCATTCATTCTCGTTTGTTTTCATGTACAACAACCTTCCCAAGGTTTTCACAGCCAAAGGCACTCCTCCACACTTTTTCACAATTTCTTTTCCTATTTCTACTAGATTAGGAAACAAATTGTCCTGCCCTCCGAATGCACATTTCAAAAATAAAGATGAGCAGTCATCATTAGAAAGACCCCCCAAATAATAAGGTGGAACTGTCCCAGTAATCAAAGCAACCATCTTACTGCGTGTGGTGACAACAATTTTACTACCTCTGGAACAATTCATCAGCAGCTCCCTCAGATCCGTCCACTTGTGTTGATCTTCATTCCACACATCATCCAACACAAGTAAATACCTTTTCAATTGCAAAACCTCGCCCAAACAGCCTTGTAATTGGTCCATATCTAGGTGGCCAAAACTCTCTCCTGTTGCCGACCTCAGAATTTTCTCAATTACCTTGCTCAGACTAAAATCTTCTGAAATACTAACCCACATTCTGAGGTCAAAATTCTGAACTACCCTATTATTGTTATAAACCAACTTAACAAGTGTAGTTTTTCCAAGCCCTCCAAGTCCAACAATAGGAATCACAGAAATATTTTCCTCATCATGAGAATCTATCAGCTGTTTCACAATGTTTTCTTGATCAGCATCTCTACCAATGATATCTGAGGCCCTCACAAAGGAGTGTGTTTGTTCTCTACTAGCATTCTCAGCTGGATTTAAATAAGTATATTCAGTGAAGTGGAAACTTTTCCTATCATCTGCAATCTCATTTAGTAGCTCCCTGATTTCTTTTACCTTTCTGCCTGTCTTGAACCGATATATAATTGGATTTGAACTTGAAAAGAATTTTCTTACCTTCTTCCTAAAGGTTTTCTGGAAATGCGTTTGCAGTAACAGTTGTGTTGACAAATCATCCATCAAATCATCCACATCATAAACAACATCTCTGAGCTTTTCCAGCCAATCTCTCACTTCATGGTTCTCTCCCTGCTGCTTGTTTGCATCTAGAAGTACAGCTTTGATGGTGGATAGAGTGCTTTGGAGTTTTCTTAGCTCTGTCTTAACATTCCAAGCTAGACTGATATCATATATAGCAATTGAAGAAACTTTAGCCAAAACTCTTTCAATGATATTGAACAAGAATGATTCTGCCATGGATGCTAAGAGCAGGGTCTACATTCTCCAAGTCAACAGCTCTTTGAAAAGTCATGCAGGTTTTGCTAAAAGGATCCTGAACCACAAACAACTAACAGAGCCAACATTTTAGGACAACTATTTTTATTTTTGCAGCTGTACAATTTCCGTAAATAAGAAAGCTAAAGGTGATAATCGGTAGGAATAATAAGAAAAAAAGAAATTCAGATTAGTTGATCAGTCTAATGATAGGAGACTATCTATCTTGGTTCGGAGATGAGACCAACCCCATGGGTGGACTATGGGGTAGTTTTTTAGTTTTGAGTCAAGTGAGGAGTATAAATTCAACCAAGGAAAATATGTGGAAGCAAACAAAGGGTTGGCAACTTCCGCAGAAACTTATTAACCATGAAGTGGTGCACTTCAATCTTGTAAATACCCATTAAATAGCTTCACGTGTCAGAGTTTAAGTTGTGTACACCTATAAATTATGAGCTTGTTAGTAGACTTCGGTCATCAATTGATATATATTTTAATAGTCTTGGAAGAATCAAGAATGTAATAAGTAGGACCCGTGTATGAAGAAAAAAACTACATTTCACTGTCGATCTAGTACCCCTACCATTTCCACTCATTATTTGGTCCACACGAGCCAACTGGAAAAGACATCAATATGGACTTATTAGACAAGCCTATTTTCATCTTTTCTTCTTGCTCCTTGGTAGTTTCACACCAGCTGGGAAACTAATGACCAAAGGCTAACATAGCAAGTCGGTATTCAAGATTACTCTTTAGAATCTCCATTTCTGATGACATTTGAACTATGTTTCCCTATTGGAAAGTCTAAAATGGATAACGTTAAGGTTGTTGCCAATTTCATCAGACTCGCTGTTTATGGAATAATAACTCAAATCACCTCTCTAATGCTTTTTCCTCCAATTGTTTTAATTAGTACGACAACAACTGTTTCTGCTGTATATAGTTTCAACATACTATTGCCAAAATCCTTGAAAAAAGAACATGTACTCAACCTGAGATTTTTTTCTAGTGATCCTTTGAATAGACTCAAATCACGCTTCCCTAGGGATCACTTATTAATGAGGTTCCTAAATTATCATGAGTTCCTAAAGATGTAGCCTTAACATGTGCCCCTGATGGCAATGCAATCTTAGATCAAGCATGCAAAATCAGATGGAATTATAAGGACTGCAGATGTAACCAGAATAAAACACGCATCTAACCACCATTTCAGAACCATCATAGCATCATGAATTCCCGATTGAACAGGTTATTGCCAGATATATATTGGTAGCCAGAACGGGCTAAATTGACAGATAAGTCTCCATGAGAAGCTACAAACAATTCAGAAGCCAGTTCTTCCACCGCCTACGGGAACCACATACATCATACACAAAGATTCTCATACTAGAGCCACAAAATCTGACTAGTTCATTCAGACTGAGAAATGGCATCTCACCGTACAAACGAACACACAATCATAGGAATGGGGAACATGTAACCTTCTTTAGACTCCAGATAGACTTTTATTGTCTAACATCTCAGACAACTGGCGAGTGACAGCCCTACACTAACATACAAGTGTTTAATGTTTTACTAATACTAAAGTAACTCTTGACAAGACACCTTACATGAATTCAGTTCCAAAAGTATCCAGTAATCACCTTAATCAGTCCAACAAGGATCAAATGAGATGATAACCAACTTCAATGCAAAGGCAGATAAGATAAAACTGACAAGTGACCCTTGAGAGTTACATTCAGCAACTCCATACATTCTCCTTAAGTATTCCAATGACAAAATTGGAAGAGAAAGAATTAAGTAGGGAATATTTTCTTACCGAGCCTATCTCACATGCAGACCATTCTGTTAGAATTACTAGATTTGGCCACAATAAACTTGTGAGCCTTCTCAGAGCAAAGTAGACACTAACGAGCCTAGCCAAATCAGTTACTCAAGGCTGCACTCTAATCCCCAGTGCAACCAGAATGCTGCCAACAAGTATCAGAGACCGATCACTAATTTAGGAAATTAGTAACAGGTCAACCTTATTGCAGCTGCAAACACATCTGGGATGTGTTTAGTAGGATGTGAAATGTACAATGTATTCCAGAAAAATGCCCTGTCAAAATGAGGAAAATGACTTCTGTCACTTATAGGCGGAAGTCATTTTCCTTTTACAAATATCACAACACTTATTCAATCTCACTTGTTAAGATCAATACTTACACATCGCTGTTGACAGTTAACACCCAAAAGTATCACCAGAACATTATCTTTATAACGTATCCTAGACCTTGTACAATTAGCTTATGCCAGGAATTTGATATCCAATCAACAACATTAACATACCCAGTGTAGTTCACAAAGTAGGGTTTGGGAAGGATTGAGTGTACCGGACCTTATCCCGTGGAAAATCAATTTCCTAAGGGAGAAACATTTTCCTCCGCATGGAACGCACCAGAATCTCAAATTGAAATATGTATTATAGCCATTTAAAATACCGAAATATAATACCATAGCAGAATTCCGGCTGCATTTTACATACACGATGCAGGTGTAGCTGTGACAAATGAATTATCTGAGATATCTATTTTAGCACACAAATCAGCTAGAAGTGAATCATTTTACTTCCCAAAAAGAACTTTCGCAGATAAAGTGCTAAACAGAAGCTGCAGAGCTGAACACATTGGTACTTGAAGCTTCAGCTCTATCAAGACACTGTGACCTGAAAAGCTACTACGACCCTTTGCAAACTACATTCATCTAAAACCGTAGCCAAAAATAGTTGAACTACTCTAAATGATATTTATCCAGAAATTTACAAAATCTGTAAGAACCAAGCAACAATTCACAAAATAAAAACAAAAAAGAAGAGTAAAATCAAAAAACTATCACCCACAAACTGATAAGAGCAAACCACAACATGATGGACCCAATTTTCTGTACACAACCACTCAACCAACATGAAAAGGACCAATATCACCGCTTCGAAAAGAGCCAGCAACCTCATCTGCAATAGTCAAGCAAGAGACTACCCAACCACTCAATGCCATCCACACAATCTTAGCCACCCACAGTGTCATACTCCATGGAACTGCCATGATCGACCTCCTCTTCTCCTCCAAGATTCAGCAATCAATAGAAACCCGAAAAGCATTCACCTTTCTACACCAAACCCATTTATTAAAAAAGAAAAAACCCAAATCCTTAGTTCATCCACAAAAATTGAACAGATTAGGAGAATCAAATTATCCCTTGAATTTCAATAAATTTGACCCGAAAAGATCCAAGATTTGTCCTTGGTAGCTGAGAACGACCAACCGCTTGAAACTTTTGAATCGACTTTCTGCTTCAACAGCTGCAAAGAAGCTAGTAGATTCATACATATAAGACAAAAAATGAGGAATCGATATTGTGTGAAAGTCCTTTGATTTTACAAAAAGCTTACCATTTAAAGAATGTTCTGTTCAAGAATCGCAATAAATAATGGTACGAAGCACAGAAATGGTATGGATTTGTGTAGTGCTGTCGGCAAAAGACAAATGCCACCAAGGCACGCACCAGTTTGTTTGGGGACCCAAAAAAAAGCTAAATTTCCAATCTGGCCCATGTACTTGTAAAAAATATATACTAGAATGACTTGAAACATGAATTTTCTGCCATATCACTTATATGAAAAGATACTGATAAAACTATGTGCACTTATTTAACATTTTTTTTTTGTTTTTTTTTGCAAATTGAATATGTCTGGATAATTAATTATTTAGCATTGGTTTTCATGTGGGGTCATCTTCAATTTCTTCAAATTTTCGAGTTCATTTTGTGTCACTTTAAAATATTTTTATGACGAAAAGTTATTTTTTTAAAAAGAGAGAGGAAGTAAATGCAGATTTTTGCTCAAATTTAAGTTGCTGTGGCGCATTAAATTTTGCATTGCTTACAATTAGCTTCTTCCACCAAAAACAATAGTAGCAAAATCTATACTAGCTCGAAAAGGTAAATATTAATTGACATTTTAGGCTAACAATTACAGTTCAAGAGCACATGAATGATAGCGCATAAAAGCAGCTCTTAATTCTAGACTTCTACTGCCTGGAAAAGAAGTCCTTTACAAAAGGCAAAATATGTCATTTGCTTAACAGTTGAATCTTTACATCTCTAAAAGTTTGCTGTGCAAAAATGTTGGATGAGAATGTTGATTAGGGTTGAACATCAGTAGGCATTTTATAACGCTCTGCCAATCGCATAGCAGTTCCATTGATGAAAACACGTTCAATGAGTTCATACTTATCGTAGATTGCGTTCAAGGACTCTGACTGCTCTTTTGCTAGTTGTTCTTCCTCCTCCAATTGACGCTGCATGAAGAGAAGGAACCACTGAGGACAAGAATCCAAATTTATGAACAATTGAAGGACAAATATTTACCTTGAGCAAAAAATTGGCCTCTTTTGCATGGTTCCTAACTATACGTTTCATCTTCATGGCCACTTCAAAATCAGGATCGCTGTATTTTAACCAGCGGCACATTATCTTCCTACCAGGTTTCTTTGGGCGGTCATCAAACATCTCAGCTACAGCAGAACATGCCCTTACAGGCCTTGGCATGCCTGAGATCATGAAAGGGGTATTGCGTATCTCAGAGATGATTGCTTTTGCCTCATCTGCATTCTGCATCTCAACTAAAGCAGCTCGTCCCATGTTTTTCAGTTCAAGGTAGGTTCGGATTAACTTGACCTGAATGACATTCCCAAATTGATCGAGTGCAGCTTTGACAACAGACTCCTTAGCCAAAGGTGAAAGGTTGTCGATATATACGGTACGATTCACTTTATGCTCAAAGGCAGCATACTCCTTAAATAAAGTTTCCATGAGAAGTAGAAAGTAAATTTCCCCAAAACACAAGCAATTCAGCAGCACCTTCAAGAAAACAAGTAAAACAAAATTCAAACACAATTTTCAGGATCGAGCCATGCCAGAGAATCATCCAATTGCAAGTGAAGCAAATCTACCATCTTACTGCAAAAATCTATCAGCTCAGGACTTTAACGTGGTTATCATGCTTCAGGCTACCGCATCAATCTCATTTCTTTAGCAGCTATAATACTAATGAAATATCACATTAACAAACAATTTGCCATTTCACAGGAGAATTATACCATAATTAACAAGGAATGACAATAATTATTACTCAAAACTGCTGTGCATCTATTCTTTAAATGTTCCTACTCTAAAGCTGAGTAGCAGACTGTACTGACATGGAAGAAATGGCATAGAACTATCTTGGATTGGGAAGCTGAATGGAAATGAGTGGTGAAAGCATCTAAGGGAAAGACAGCAAAAAACAGGTTAGTGAAAGCTTGTTTTGCTGCAGTTATTTATGACATATGGATTGAAAGGAATACAAGAGTACACCAGCAAAAGTGAATCCTGAGAGGGGCTTGAATTTGTTGTATTCAAAGCTAGTTTTGTAATGTTTCCCTGGTAATTAATAAAGCTTTAATTGCCAAAAAAAGATAATTATTATTCAAAAGAAGAGGAAAAACAGTTCCAACATAAAGGCGTGAATATTACGATGTTAACCAGAACTCTGAAAGCATAATTTTTGCCACTACTATTCCATGAATTTCTGATGCTAATCTTATTGATGCTATATATTATCTGGATAGCTATTGCTATGTTGTTCTGCTACTAGCCTACAGTGAAGCCTGCCAATAGTTTCAATCAGCAAAAGAATGCGGATTTCCGGATCAAACCAACATTTCTTAGGCCAACTGGTTTCATATTTATTTCAGCTAATTCCATTACAACCTTCCTTAAGAAGCATACTGACCCCCATAGAAAAGTAGCAAAACTTAAAAAAATAAAAAATGACAGAGGAACAAGAATCAAATTATCTCCATCACACTTATGGTAAAATTAACATTTTGATCTTTCTTCCGTTAAAAATTTATCTAGATCTTCATATTTTTCAATCAAACCTACTTTACAAATGTGCCAAGCATCAGTAGATCTTCAAAATTAGCAATAGAAAGCACAAATTTGTATCTACTTCAAACAGATAGTCTAGAACCCCGCATTGAGAGAGAAACCCCACGGAGTCTCCCAGAATTGCGAAAATTGCACATGGGCATTTGGACAAAATCTTCCTTCAAGTTTCTCTGGAAAACATCATCACCGTGATCCGAACAAGAAAACCCACAACAAACATATATCGACAGGCAACTAGTATTTCAATCAATAAAGAAAAATGTAAACCTGTATGAGTAGAAAAATAGGAAAAAAATTGATAAAGAAAACTACGGAGTGAATCGAAAGGAAAAAGAGTTTTGGGTTTCGCCATTTTACCTTTGGATAGAAGAAAATTGGAGCAGCGCCTCCCTCCACAGACTTTTTGGTTTGAACTTCTATTTGAAATTCAGGGCACGGGAAATTGAGCGCCTATTTTATCCGCGAGCTTATAAAAAAAATACTAAAATATAATTAAACTAGTTAATATATCCGCGATAATAAAAACAAATAAATTATTACTAATATTAATGTGATAACTTAATAAAGAAAAAATAATATTTCATAATCAGTTAAGTAGGCGTTTTGCACATGCGATTTCACGTCGCGATTTGAAATTTTGAGATGAAATCAACGTTTGGACATGCTATTTAATCTCATAATTTCAAATCATGAGATTAAATCACAAATTCTCCAAAAAGCTCAATTTGAAATTTTAAATCATGAAATGAGATTTTTCAAATGCAAAATTTAACCCACAAGTTTATATTTTATTAAAAAAAAAGTCTATCATTTTCTATATACCAATTATTTATTTGTAAACAACATTTGCCAACTATTATATTATCCATGAGGAAATTTTTCGTACTATGTGGGAGATTATTTTAAAGAGTAGTACACTACAACTCATGTTTAATTTTACTTTTTATTGAACTAAAGTTCGATTCTTAAGTTATATTTTTTTAGAATAACTTTGTGATAGTGTATTATATTTTATTATGGACTTTTACTTATTTGGTAAGATTGTATAAGAATTTGGGCAACTTGAATAGTTTTTACAACTTATGGAGTTCTAATGTTCTTGAGAAAAAGATACAACTTAAAAATCTCAATTGCATGTCCAAACAAAACTTCAAACTTCCTCCCATACGATTTCATATCATAATTTCATATTGCATGCTCAAATGGGCCTTTTAAGTGTGCTTACATGATTTTGGAGGAAAGCATTTTTCTTTTTTCCTTTGGCATAACTTGATGAATAGTCTAATACAGGTATCATTTTCAACAACAATAACTTGATCATTGTGAGTATTTTGTAACTTCATTAACTAACAATTATGTAAACTTATATTTTTTTTTTTTCATTTGTGATAACCACACTCAGAAGGTCAGAATCTATAAATCTCAAGAATGGCTACATTAGTTATTGAATGTTATAGCATTCTCGTGCTTATTTTAGGAAAAAATGTTTGTTAGAAGAGTATGTATAAGAAGAATTGTACAATTTTGAAGTCTACAAAGAACAAAAAAGAAGATCCTAACAACTAAAAAAAAAATTGAGAAGTGGAATGTAATAGAAACAATTTTATAGTCTTTTAAATAAAATGTAAAAGAACACATGAAAGGAATTTTCGAATTTGGATATAGAATTAAATATCTCCTATAGTTCTACCATTAGAAATCAAACAAAAACAAATTAATCAATTTATTTGGAAAAAAACATAATTAATCCAACTGTAGCTTCAATTTCAAATATTCACAAGGCAACCTTTAATTTTCAAGGTGCCAGAAGTAAAAATTTTAATCATTTTTCAGCAGCAGAAGAAGCCATCTCCGTCTCCTTTTCATTTGTTTCCATTTTATCCCTAGACTTAAGTGTCGGTCTTGTAATAGTCCTTACTGCTCATTACTATTTTAGCTTTAAATAATTGTGTAACATAAGTATCACTTTTCAACTTCAGATTGAAATATGATTTTTGCGATCATTCATATAAAACTCCTTCAAATTGAACTTGTATTCTTTGCATTTTTCCTGGTAAACCTTAATCATACCTTTACCAACACTTTCTACTATCTTGCAATTTTTGGAGTAATATGCCAAGGATCAGATGAATGCTCTTATCTAACACAAAAAGGATGTTACATCTTCCAATTGAAAGATCACGAAAGTGCATAACCTGCAGGTTCATGACCAAGAATGCATGGGAAGAGACAATCAGGACCATTTGTGTTATCCTCCTGACTAATCAAGTATGTATGTGCTCCTAACGGGTGTAGAGTTACATTATGAAGGTTCATTATTAGGAATAAAGACTTATATCTATAAGGTCACAAAACATTTTCCAAGAACAAAATTAGAAGGAAAAAATTAATTATGAACTGCTTACGGTAAAAGAAATGGTGTCGGATGATGAAATATAAATGTAGAGTAGATTTGTCTTTTTTAAGCTACCTATATAATGAAACATGAAAATTAGATAAAAGTACATGTAGTCATTGAGGCCTCAGGTATCATCAAACCCACATTATTTAGAATAAACTCCATATTTGCATACATCATTAAAATAAATTCCTATTTTGTATTGTAAGTTAGATTATGATAGTCATAACCTTCTTTAAAAATGTTGCGGAATAGGCAGTTGAGCAATAAGAAGAATGGAGTTCCAGGAAGAAAAACAAGACTCCGAGAAGATATAAATTTAAAAGAAAAAAGAAATAGACCTTGTAACTAAAGAAGTAAAAGTTCCAGTAGAAGAAAACTTCAGTATAATTAAATGTTAATTATACTGAATTTTGAATCAAGATTTTACAAAATCATTATGAAATAGACTATACAAGGAGTAGCTTTTTTTAAAAAGCATCAATTAAATGTTAATGCAAACTCTAAATCATTGGCTACAAATGAAAAGATTTTGTAAAGGCTGAGTTTGAAAAAATATTGTACATTCAAGTAAATTTCAAGTAAATCACTTAAATTCATTAATTCAAAAAGTGAAAGAGATAAATAATTCATGACTTACAGTAATTTAAAGCAAATTATATAAACCCATCATTATTCAAAAATGAAAGAGATAAAAATGAAATAAACCTTATATATTAGAAAAAGAGACTCTGTTGAAGTTTTGGTCAAAATTCTCACATATCTAATTTCCTAGTCACATAAATCTTTCTATCTTGAGTGTGTTTATATATTTCTACAAAGCATGAAAATGGATAAAAGATAAAAGGGTTTGAATATATCATTTATTGTATCCTTAATTGTTCATTATTATTTGTAATAATGTTGAAATGTCTCATTATAAAGAATTTAGGAAGACTAGAAGCATTGCATTAGCACGTAAGATGAAAAAATATATACTAAATATGCATTTATTTATAATTTAATTAGAT
>JACEIK010000218.1:191637-363921 GCA_018107945.1 Datura stramonium | reverse complement strand
CTTCAAGTTCCATTAGTATACTACCTTGTTTATTACCTAGAGATAATGATGGGTCTCACCAAGAGAGTCTAATTAGTGGACCCAATATGTATTCTGTTGTAGATGTATACCGGGGGGGAAATAATACTGAGGTACAAGTAGGAGGAGGTAGTATTTCTGGTAGAAAAAGAGAGAGAAAAAGGAGAGAAAGAGAAGAAGGGGGAGATCAGCTGTCTCTGTTAACACTTTTTGTAACTGGTTTTAGGAAATCTTTGGTTGCTTGTAAGAGCAATTTTGATATTCTTGGTGGTGTTGGTGTTGAAGAGCTGCTTTCTTCTTCTTGTTCTGGTTTTATTTCTGGTTCTGCTTCTGCTACTTCATCAATGGAGATTAGTTGGCCTAGTAATGTCAGACATGTTGCTCATGTCACTTTTGATAGGTTTAATGGATTTCTTGGACTTCCTGTTGAGTTTGAACCTGAAGTCCCCAGAAGACCCCCCAGTGCCAGGTTACTATGTTTTTTTCTTTTCTTTTAAAGTACTTTTCTTCATTTTTGTTCTTTTAGTGGGGTTTTGCTCTAAATCATTCACTTTTAGTTTATTTAGTATGATGATAATGATATGAAATGAGCTTAATGAAGAAGTGGATATTCAACCATGACTTGATTGGGACTGAGGCGTAGTTGTTATTGTTATTTGTTCTAAATCATTCATGACCTAGAATATGTCCTTGGTGTTATTTTATAACTATTATTATACTTTTGGTTTTTCCTTGTATGTGTTTCTAGTTTCGTTGTGTTCTGATGACATTTAATTTTCAAATATATCCCTCGGTCCCAAAATAGTTGTCACTTTTCCCTTCTCAAGAGTCAATTTGATAAATCTTTGGAGTTAAATCGCAATTTGATATTTTAAAATTAAAATTTAGATATTAGAAAACTATGGTGAAATAATACATCTTAAAAAAATATTGATCAAAGTTCTAGTAGTTTGAATTTCGAGAAGCAAAACATCACAAAGATTTTAGGGCGGAGGTTGTAGTTTTGTATAGGTGACATTATTATATTGAAATAGTAGAATATGATTTGAAAATTCCATCTTTCATTATTATTGTTATTCAAGTTTTATATTTTTGTTGTTTTCCCTTTCTGCTGAGCTGAAAAAGGGCTATTGGCTTCTTTTAGTTATCTTGTTAGTTGTTTAGGATTTTGACAGCCTTGTCCAGCATATGCTCATGAAACTAGGAGAAGAACATATAATTGTGGTTTAAATTATTCTGGGAAAGCTAATAATTTATGCGGTGGAATGCATATATATTTGATTAATACATCCATGGATTGATGATTAATGGTGCATCCATATCTTCCTTACCAGCCTATAATTAGATCGAAAATAACATGTTCTTTTGCTTCAAGTTGAAATTTTCCTTTCTTCGTGATGACTGCACATACCAAATATTGACTATTTTTTAATTTGTAATCAACACATTAGGTTGGGAAAAAGACTAGATCTTTAAGCATACTTTTCATTCAGTAAATGGAGAAATTATTACGTATTGGTAAGAATTATATATATATGTGAAAATGGTTCAGAGATACAGAGTGGGAGTTTAGTATAGTTTCTCCTGTAATTTGAGAAATGCCTTTGAACAGTTTGAAGTGGTATCCGTGCTTTGGAAATTTTGAGATATATGATGAAGATTTGGAGAAAATGAAGTATAGGCCTTTTTACTTTTACTTCTTAGTTTCATATGTAATATATCAAGCACTCCTGAACATGCATCCTTCAACACAGTAAAAGAAAATGAGAATTGAAAAAAAAAAAAAAAGAAAGAAAAAGTTGTTCTCTTTGTTTGCCTAACAAGCTGTTGTTTCAAAATTGTTACTACAATAATGAGTATGTTACGGTCCCAAACTAGTTGGGAGTAGGCGATACGACTCCTCTATATCCTTCGACTTAGTCTGGTTTCATTCCAATACTTTGTTTGATAATTGTTAGTTGATACTCACCTATTTTTCATATATCATATACATGTTTATGATGGCACACTACTTTTGCGTAACTTCATTTGTATTCTAGTAACTTTTGGTCCTATCCTTAGCTCATGAGCTTTTATATGGTGTAGAACGATTTGTTCAGATTGTTGTCTAGTCAGAGAGTGTCACACTTTTCTAATTGATGTTGGTGTTGTTTTATGCAGTACAAGAGTCTTTGGAGTTTCGACAGATTGCATGCAGCTTTCATTTGACTCCAGAGGAAATAGCGTCCCCACAATCCTTCTGATGATGCAAGGGCGCTTATATGCTCAAGGTGGCTTGCAGGTGTGCATCCACCAACTCTTTAATCTCCCTCACGTTGATCAATAAAGCGCTTGACTAGGCATCTGTCACTGTTCGCTGATGTGTGTTTTCTCTAGAAGTTTCATAAGTTACATAACTTTTCAATGATGAAAATGGGCTGTCGACTTGCAGGCTGAAGGGATCTTCAGGATCAATGCTGAAAATGGCCAAGAAGAATTTGTCAGGGAGCAACTAAATAGGGGAATTATTCCAGATAACATTGATGTCCATTGCTTAGCAGGTCTTATAAAGGTAATATTCTGTATCTTGCTCATACAATATATTTCATGGAGATTGTTGGGTAATACTTGCGAGATGAAATTGACCCAAGATTATAATCAGTATCTTTTCATATCAGCATATGAGGCAAATTGTCTCATTGATGAAGTATACTTCCACTAATTGAATTGAAGTTTCTATTTATGTAGTATTTTTCTTTCTTGATGACACTTGCGGATTTTTTAAAACTCTTTGAACTGGCTACGCTGTTCTGTTCCAATCAAGTCAAAGAGTTCTTTCTCCTCTATTTGGACAGGGATAGGGGTTGGATTAGCAGTTCCTAGACATCCGTTGTCGTTTTCCCCATGAATTTTATAGTTGTTTTAATTTTTCATTTCAGCTGTATGTGGTAATTGACATAAAGTGATGATACTTTTATAGGCTTGGTTCAGAGAGTTGCCAAGGGGAGTTTTGGACTCCCTCTCGCCAGAGGAAATTATGCATGCTCAATCGGAAGAAGAGTGTGTGCGGCTTGTGAGACTTCTTCCACCAACTGAAGCTGCTCTATTAGATTGGGCTATTAACTTGATGGCTGATGTTGCTCAATTGGAAAGTTTTAACAAAATGAATGCACGTAATATAGCTATGGTGTTTGCTCCAAATATGACACAGGTAGGTTTAAACTTTCATGCAATTTGAAAGAAACATGAAGGAATCATATTGTTGCTCCTATGACATCTCTTTTTTCTTTTCTTAGTTTTGGGTGTGGGTAAGCTTTGGGACACACTTGTTAGAAAAGTCGTGGTGGTTGTGATATTGGCTATTTTAAGAGTGCAACTTCCATTTCATAGACAGCACGCTGACCTGTCAATGAAACTAATACAATAGTTCAATCTTTAGAATGCAGTAAGTGTTTTCTTTGATTAACAAATGGTGAACTTCTGTCTGCAGATGGCAGATCCGTTGACTGCTTTGATGTATGCGGTTCAAGTTATGAACTTTCTCAAGACTCTAGTTCTCCGGACCTTGAAAGACCGAGAAGAATCTGTTGTAGAAGCTGGTCCTGCACCAGAACTGGAGCCATTCGATGAAAATGGACATCATAGCGCTTCACAGCCAATAATTCAGAAGTCTAATGAGATCGAGGAGGATATCCTTATACACAAAGGACGACCCTCAAGTGGCGCTGCTAATTCTACCCCGGGAGAAATTAAAGTTGAGAATGAATCCCATGGATTACCGAGTAACATAGAGAACGTTCATCAGGACAGGAAGGGACACACACTCGTTGATTGTCTCAGTGAAATCTCAAATCTGCCTGACAGCACAAAGGATGAGCTTGGATCTGGTAACATCAATTTAGCAAGTGGAAGAAATCAACCGAAAATCCGAAGGACTAAAAGTGTGCATTCGAGTAGTTTTAGTCTGAGAGGATCAAAGAAAATGATTGAATGGCCGATAGTTCATGCAGCTGGGAATTTAGAGAAGGGCAAGGGGGTCAGGATCATCGATAGGTTGAATTCGACAACAGAGAGGGTGGAAGCCTGGCGATGAATATGTCTCGCCACAATGGGGTATTGCTGCCTCTGTCTCGCCACAATGGGGTATTGCTGCCTCATCAAGATGTCAAATGGTTTTGATTTATGCTTGAAAAAAGAAACTGTATTATCCAGTTATGTTGTGTAATTGGGGTCATATTTTTCAGTCTGTGCTTGAATATTGGTTACTTTCTTAGTTGTTCAAACAGGAATTCTGTCACCTTTCCCTCTGGGCATGTTTGGCTGGGGAAACTAACAACAGGATGAATGTAATTTATGTGTTCTTTTGTAGAATGAATATTGTTGTGGTTTCCAATTTCAATTGGATTTTCTTCCTTTTAACATAAACTCCATTGTGTTTTTTACTTACACTCTATAGTGTAGTGGCCGGGTGATAAGTATTTCTTCATCTTTAATTAGAGACTTCGGGTTTGAGCCTTGGGAATGGATTTATCATTGTACCCTTAACATGGGATTTTTGGCTCAAACCTTGATTACTCGGTCCTCAAGCAGATATTGAACACATAAATAAAAAATAATTTGCATAATAGAAAATTTCAAGTTAGATTTGCAATTGAGATTGAGTTTAATATAAAGCGTAAAATTTATCCAAGATAACAATACAATACATTATGCAACAATACTAACAACCATCCAAACAACGAGTAAGGTGTGGCCAGTATTTATTCTTTTAGTTTGGTATTTTAATCGTGCTTACACGCATATAAGGATAGAACTGAAAGTGAGACACTAGCATTTGCACGAAACAAAACACAACATATATCATAATCAATGAACATTTTGTAGAATGATGGTAACTAACAAAGTTCTCGACGTTGTTGAAAGCTACTTTTTTTCAGCTAATCCAAACAGGCTCCAAGTCCTGCACCTACTAGGGATGAAGAAGATAACCAAATTCCTGTGCTCAATGAAGCAGATGCCTCCATCAAACATCCAAATACATCTGTTCTCAAAAGCTGGTCCCTTGTTTGCACTTATTTTCTTGCAATGTTTATCCATTACTCACTTTGAGAGACTTGAATTAATGCTGACAGTAGCTCATTTCTCCTGCTAAGGGCCAGCAGAAAGGAACCAACATGTATCCACTTTCATCTGTAATGACAATTCATATTTCATGGTCACTCAACTTTTCAACTTCTGGTGAACGCACTCTCTTTCTTATATATGTAGGTCAACCCGGAAGAGATTAAGCCCTTGACATATTATGATCCCCTGGGTGGGGCGTAGGTTGGGTTCAGTTGAGACTTGAGATCCCGAGGACTTGATGAAAGCAAAGTTGCACCATGTTGCCACCGGCTTCAAGATTCCGACAGCATACATGACTGTTTTCCATCTTTGTAATGAGCTTCACTGCTAAGTTCTTGTTATCATTTGTCCAGTTTCTCCAGTCACCAATAATCATTACAAGAACATGTACCGTTTCTAAAATGGTGGAAACGGGTGGCATCTCTGACCACAAATAACCGATCCACAATTTTGCTGACTCGCTTTACAAATAAGTGACAGTCACCGCATATTCTTAAGTTCTTTATGACAAGAATGTCAGTCCCTATTTCAGTGTTCAAGAGAGCAAATGCAATTGCCAAACGTTCACTATGCACGCCCATAATATTAGGAGGTTCTTGATTTATTACCTCTTGACCATTTGTGTTTGCTCCTCCATGCTGGCTTGCAGTATCCTCCAATCTATTCAACAATTTGTATATCTCTTTTGTTTGAGGATGGCTTCTATCGCCAGCCACGAAGAGGTGGGTTTTCCCTTTACACTCAAAATAGCTATAACCTGGATCCTTTTTGAGCTTTCGTTCTCTCATCATCAATCTAACCCTTAATATACCTTCTGAATTATTTGCCTCTGTGTAGATATTTGAAAGTAGCACGTAATAGCCTATGTTTGTCGGCTCAAGCTCAACAACCTTGTTGAAAGCTAATTCTGCAAGTTCAACATTTTTGTGGATCTTGCAAGCACCCAAAAGGGCGCCCCATACAGCACCATCAGGTTCAACTTCCATTGATTCAATAAGTTTGTGTGCTTCCTCAAGTCGACCAACGCGACCTAATAGATCTACAATACAAGAGTAGTGCTCTGAACATGGCTTCAACCCATACTCCCTCTTCATTAGATCGAGATAATTTACGCCCTTTTTAGTCAACCCTGCATGACTACATGCAGACAGAACACTAACAAACACAGTTCCATCAGGTTGAATGCCAGTCTTGATCATCTTATCAAAAAGCTCCACAGCAATGTTTCCAAACCCATGTATTCCATAACCGCCTATTATTGCTGTCCATGACACCAAATTTTTCTCTGGCATCTCATCAAATATAATCCGTGCTTTCACCAAATTACCACATCTAGCATACATATTTATTAGAGCATTCTTCAAGAATACATTACACCTCATACCACTGGACCTTATTTTCTCTTCCACCTCAAGACCAATCTTTTGAGCACCAAGATTAGCACAAGCTGATAAAACTCCAACAAATGTCACCGCATCAGGATTTACCTGCAACAATTCCATCTCATGATAAAGCTCCAAAACTTCTGCAGCCAAACCATTTTGCGCATATCCAGAAATCATTGCATTCCAAGTGATCAACCCCTTTTCTGGTATGTGATCAAACAACTTCCTGGTTAACTCCATAGAAGCACAACGCACGTACATTGTCAACAAGCAGTTTGCAATAGTCAAATCATTCTCCAATCCACACTTAACATTCAAACAATGCAAGGACATTCCCAACCACAGATACTGTGGACCAGTACAACCTGGAACCAATCCCAAAAAAGTAACTGCATTAAACGGCACTCCTCTCTGCCTCATTTCAGTAAACAACGAAAACCCATTTAAGAAATTACAATTCTGAACATACCCAGAAATCAAAGCATTGTAACAAACAGTAAGGCTTCTTTGAGGAATTTCATCAAACACTTCCTGTGCGGATTCAGTTAAATTACATCTACAGTACATAGATATCAAAGCAGTTTGAACAAAAGGCTCAGATTCACAACCCAACTTGAAAACATGGCAATGGAGTTGTTTTCCGGTGATGGGAAGGGAGAGGGAAGCTGAAGATTTGAGAACGAAAGGGAAAGTGAAGGCATTTGGGGTGGCTCCAGATTGAAGCATTTGAAGGTAAAGAATGAGTGCTTCGTAGTATTGACCATGTTTTGAGAGATTTCTCAACTGGGTGTTCCATGGGGTAGCAGCAGTAGTAGTAAAGTTCGCAGCTTTGGTGACAATGGCGGCTTTGTTAGTATGAAAACGTGACACGAATCTGCTATATTTGTGGAGAGGTACGAGGTGTAGGTATCTGGTCATTTACTTAAAGACAAAAGTGTGATTTGTTTGCTTTAATGCATTTTATAATAACTTGCTTTAGCCCAACAAATCTCACCATTTATGTCCCTGGGGCTATAAGTATGGATTTGTATTGTCTTTTAAAATTCTTCAAAAGTGTGATATAGGCTCGTTTTTAAAAACTCATCAAACTTATAAATTTGTAGGTTTTTCTTTTTGATCCACGATTATCGACCCGTCCTTTGTCATTAGTATCACATATAACCTCACAAGTCCCGTCTTTTGTCATTAGTATCACATATAACCTCACAAGAACTTAGCATTTTCACTGAGATTTGTTCCATCATCCTATTGAAACACAAATTTATGAGTTCTGTTGAGCAAAGATCACATTACCACTATGAACTTGAATCAATACTATAGCTAGTTCCAATTTAATAAAAAAAGATTTTTACCTTTAAGAATCAACACGACAAATATTAAGTATCACTTGTTCGTGATAGTAAGTTATTCCATTACTTATAATATCTGCTTATTTGCGTCAATTTCAATTTCAATTTTATTTTACCAATTTATTGTTAGCTTTTTTTTTGTCTGGAACCACTCGTTAGATAGGGTAAACTTAAATTAGAAACAATATAAGTAGCGAAAAATATGAAAGAAAAAGCTAAAAATTTGAATTATAAATAATGAAAAATAAGAATTTCATGTTTGTTAGACTTTTCTGTTTGGTAAAAACCGGAGGAACACAATGCGGAATAATACAAAAATGGTTACAAACAAAATAAAAAGGGGACAAAAATAGAAAGACAATGACACCAAGAATTTTTACGTGGAAACCCTTCTGAATAAGGGAAAAATCACGGGCCAAGAGGAGCAAAATGATAACATAGTAGGAATTTTGCAAGTATGGTTCACGGAAATCAAATATAAATGCATTACACCGCATTTCAAGAGGAATAATCCTCTTTACTCACACTCACTATATGTCGCTAGAAAAATATAGCTCTTTATATATTTTTATTTTTAACATTTGATTATTATCTTTATAATGGCAGGAGCTCTTTTTATAGAAAAAAATTTGGGTAATATTGAAAGTTCGCGCCTTTGAATGCAGCTTTGGTTCCATGACGCTTTGAATCTTTGCCTTTGAATGTGTGCGAACAAAAAAGTTGAATTATTTGGGCCGCATTTACATAACCTAGTAATATATTCAATATAAACATTTAAAAGGGAAAAAGAAAGGAAAGGGGAAAACCAAAAATGCCAAAAAGAAAATCAGTTGATGGAGTAGGATATTACGATGGTCCGCGATGCACACAGCACTGCAACAAGCTAGTGGATAGACCAATAGATTACACTTTTGTTCTAATGGATATAGCAAAACACCAAATATCACTCTGAGAGAAAGACAGAAGAAGAAAGCTTCAATCTTTAATTCCATTTTCTTTCTCCTTTTCTCCATGGAAGCCACTGCTTCTTTCTCCTCTTCCATGGCTTCCCTGTTCTTTCCACTCTGTAAGCCACCCTCTCAACTTCCAAGCTTGCCCACTTGTAATTCTTCTTGGACTGGTTCTACTCATTCTCTTTCCTTTTCCTCAAAAACTCATTCACTGTAAGACCCTTTTCGGTTTTGGTTAGTTTTTGTTTATTTTTGTTTTATTTTTTTCAGTTCCTTGTTGAAGATTCAATTTTTATGTAGAGGGATATATGGAGGGTGATCAATTCCCGGAATGTGGTTACTCCTAGAAGAGACATGCGTGGAGTTATTAGAGCTGAGATGTTTGGGCAGCTCACTAGTGGACTTAAAACGGCTTGGAACAAGCTCAAGGAGAAAGGTAAAAAACATAAAGTACTTTTTAAAAAGATTATGAGCTAATTTTATGTAAATTTTGAAGTACAGGAATTTCTTGGTTGGAGTTAAGCTGATACTTAAATTGTAGTCTCAGTAGGTATACAACTAATATGGAGTGGTCTGATTTGTTTTGAAAGGGAATTAGCATTGTCTTGGATAAGGGAACAATGTCTTCTGGTTTATCATATTTCAGGATGCTTTTTCTTAAATAATTCATTGATGCACCATAGCAACCTAAGGAAGGTGTTTTATTTACTGTGGTCACCATTCTGTTAAAGTAAATGGCCTTTGCTAGATAAGATAGGAGTGAATTAAGGGTTCCTCAAAATGTGGTATGTAGTGGACAATGATCTAACCACTGCTGTAAATGTATCAGTGAGGACTGAGGATTCTTGTTTTTCCAGGTTGAGGGTTGGGAGATCGATTGGGATATAGCTGGAGTGATGTAGAGATGGAAGCTAAAAGTGGGAACAAGAGGCAATGGCTGGAGACTTAACCCCCACATGTTTAGAAAGAGTTAAACCCAACAAGGCTGATTTCATTTTCAAGGTGGACGATGAGTTGTCATAGATGGCAATGATCCATTCAAGGAGGTACCAGAGGGGTATAATGATAATTGAAAGAGAAGAAACCAGGAAGATGTATAAGTTGATCATTAAACCCCTATGAAGTGTATGAAAAGGGAGGGGGACTGCTGCTATAAGATTTTAAATGCAAAGATTAGAACATATTAACAAATGTGGGTCATTGGATTTCTATTTAACAGGGATATACTTCTCCTTTTTAACTCCATAAATTATTGCTTGATATTATAAGTACAGTAATAAACTAATTGGAAAATATTTAATTGTTAAAAATGTGATTCTTATCCAAATCCAAACTTTTAATCATATTTTCTATATCCTCAATCATTCAAATTTTAGAGGTTTAAGCTCTCGTGCCCTTATACTAAATATGTGTGGTTATGTATAATGTTGAAGTGGCTGTTGTTTGACTTCCTTGTGCTTCAGAGGTTTTGACCAAGGAAAACATCGTGGAACCTATGAGGGAACATCAGGAGGGCTCTTTAGAAGCTTGATGTATGTGCTCTCTGTTTTGTAGCCTAATCTCACATCCAAATTTTGCCTCATTTAACTTTAATCCGGCAGGTTAGTCTCCCTGTTGTCAGAAGAGTTTGTTCAGTCTGTGGTGAAGAAGCTGTTGGAACTGGCTTGATTAGAGGAGTAAAACCAGATCAGCAACTAGTTAAAGTATGTATTGCTCGGACTGATGACTTTGAACAATACAAATATGGGTAATAGCATTTTGTAGCAGGAAAAAATAAATATTTCTGGTTCTCCAATAGCACCTCTAGTTGTCTTGCGAAAATCTTGCTTTTAGCCTTCACATGGGAACTAAGACTTCCATGTAGGTGCTAGGATTTCTGAAGAGATGTCTAGTGATAACTAGATTTTGTTTTCTTTCTAGCATTTGTAGTTTGAGAACAGGACTGCCTCCCTTCTTTTGTTAATTTTATTGTGCTTGTACAACTGGCTATCAGCTCAATCTGAACTTCTGTTTGTATCATTTGGTTGGTGTAGATTGTACGTGACGAGCTTGTGAAACTGATGGGTGGAGAAGTCTCTGAACTGGTTTTTGCTAAATCTGGACCCACCATAATACTATTAACTTCGGTCTACAAGGTGTTGGCAAGACAACTGTTAGTGCAAACTAGCTTTATATCTAAAAAACAGGTGCACTTCATACTTTACCTTCTCTTACCCCTTCCTGACCTTCCTTCCCTCTACATGGTTGACTGGTCGCAGAACCTGTATTTTGTCAACTGATCCCTATCATTAAAGTTAGGCATTTCAAACAATTGATGAGCACCGTTGGCATGGTCTGCAGGGTCAAGTTGCATGCTGATTGCTGGAGACGTGTACAGACCTGCTGCTATCGACCAACTTGTTATTTTGGGTGAACAGGTATGCCGTGTTACTTTAGTAACAATAAGATTGTATGTCATTCCGTTTAGGTGCTTTTTTTCTGTTCTTCTACACATTAACAATCTTCACTTATAGATTATTTTCTTTACAAGTATGCAGAATATCTAAACACAACTTTATTCATTCTCATGTTCACTGATAAGTGGGGGAACAGGTTGATGTGCCTGTTTATGCCCAGCAGGAACAGATGTAAAACCACAAGAAATAGCCGGCAAGGATTACAAGGAGCCAAAAAAGAAGAAACGTGGAAATGTAGTCACCAATGAATTGGCTGGAAGGCTTCAGGTCATATCATAGTTTTTTGGATTCCTTCTATAACTTTTTCCTAGTAGTTTGTATTTACATCTTTCTTAGTTCTTGTAGATAGATAAAGCTATGATGGATGAATTAAAGAGGTGAAACGGTACTGAACCCCACAGAGGTTCTGCTTGTTGTGGATGCAATGACTGGCCAAGAAGCTGCAGGTACTTCTACACTCATTAAACATGTGAACAATCAATTACATGAAATTCTTTTATCACATACTCTCAAAAACATAAGAACATAACTTTCTGTGAAGTGTAAAGATATGCTTTTTCTATGCAGCTGGTTGTTATATTAAAATTTTATCTTAAATATGTATTCCTTCACCAGCTCTACTTAACTGTAAGATCTGACTAAAAGTGTCATTACTTTAAAGATATTGGTACATTGTAGATAATGAATTTATGTATTCTGGGTCAAACATGAAAATGTGTCAATCATGGCTTTTACGGTGTTTAACTGCAAGAAAAATGGCTTTTGAATAGCCATGTTTATATGACTTTCACATATTATCTCTGTGTGGCTTCTGTTATTCTTTGTTGACTGTGTCAATTTGTATCCTATCCACAAAGAAGGGTTCACTAATCTTTATGCTCTATGATTTATCTCATTGAGAGATGTTTCTTTTCCTTATCCATAGACATTCATGTATATTGCCAAAACAGTGTGTCTTTCACATATTGTTGCAAAGCTGTATCCTGCTATGTTACTGTTATTAATAATCCAGGCCATATTTATCTGCAATCTGCTTCTGAGACATGTAGTGAGAGCAAAATATCTGCTGTTTTTGTTGTGGCCACCAAGCAGCTCTCAAGAGAAAGTTCTTGTGCTTGTTCTTAGAAATAATGGTGCCGAAACTTTCTTATGGAGTATTTCCTAAATGTTTGCCCTATAAATAGTACGAGAATTAGGCCCTGGTCATATATTTCCATGGTATCAAAGCATACATATAGCAACAACTCTAAACTTATTGAAATCACGGCTTCCACCACCTGCAATACCACATCAACTTTCCTCTGGCCTCTAGCGGCAACCTGCCTGTCTTTCTCCAGCATCAACACAACAACAGCAGCATACCCAGTGTGGTCCCACAAATAGGAACCCGGGGAGGGTGGGGTATAAGCAAACCACCCTACCTTTGTGGGTAGAGAGGCTGTTTCAAAGGATCTGGCATCAACACCCACCTAATACCACCATAACAACCAACAACATCCATTCCCGCTTCTTCACCATCCTTCCTTGTTTCGGAAGGCATTGGTGAACTCATTTTCCATAAATGGCTGTTTATCTTTGAGAACCTCTGTAACTTTTAAGCTATTTATTAGTGAAATTTCCTACTCCCTCTATTCACACAACATGCTTGGTTGACGTGGAGATTAAGGAATTAGTTTTATTTAAGAAGAATATTAACTGGTAGAAAAAAGGCATCTGATTATTTGAGTTTAATGGAGGAAGGGCATTTCATGTATTTGGTTGCTAAAATGAATTTGAATATTTAAATTTGTTGCTAGATAGTGCAATAAAAAAGGCTGCATAAATCTCAAGACAGAAAGCATGGTAGCTCACTTATTTTGAGTCATAATTGACATAATTTATGCCCTTTACCAATCATTTCATATTGAAAACTGAAATTTCCAATTTGTTCTCTATATCTTATCATTCACATTGATGGAATTGTAGGTTTGGTCACAACATTCAATCTCGAAATTGGAATTACTGGTGCCATTTTGACAAAACATAGATGGGGATTCTAGGGTGAGCAGCTTTAAGTGTCAGGAATTGGGTTCACCGTACTACATGACATATAGATCTGGTTTTCCCTGTTCTAAGTTAAGCCTTGTACAGAGGTAAAGCTGACAATGAATATTATCTTTGCAGGTTTATATTTGCTTAAACTTCTCTCTTGATTAGCAGAATCAATATATATATATATATACACACACACTTTGTAAATTAGGAACCGCAAAGAAAAAGGAGAGTCAATAATGGAAGCAAATGACTATATATGCTTAAGATGCAAAAAACTTTTTTTCCATGAAAGGGAACATTCCGCAGAACAAAAACTAAAACATAAAGAGTGGTTGGACCACAAACTTCAGATTCTTCTATCTTCAACATGTCTTCTATGTATTATCTGAAGAAATTGTCTACTTTTCTCAAGAGTTTAAGCTGAATGGAGAAGAATTGAAGCCAATCAATTGATGATATCTGAATTAGTGATTATGTTGTGTCAAATGTTACAATGGATCATGCATTATAGACGACAAAATTATTGATTTGCTCTTTAAGTGTCAAGTTTTTCATTTTGAAGTGAATTAAGATTTTGCACCACACTTATATTTTCACTACCACAGGTATCAGGGAAGCCAATTAAGCTTGTAGGAAGGGTGAACGTATGGAGGACCTTGAACCTTTCTATCCTGACACATGGCGCTGGAGCCATTATTTTAGGGATGGGGAGATGTTCTGTCATTTGTTGAGAAAGCCCAAGAAGTTGTAAGTGGCAAACAAGTATTTTTGCTCCTTTGTTTTTCTTGCCCAGTTCTACTGTTTCATTTTGACTCCTTATAAATGATTTTAGATGCGTCAAGAAGATGCTGAAGAATTTGCAGAAAAGAAGATCATGAGTGCAAATTTTGTTTAACAAACTTCCTGAAGCAAACTCGTACAGTGCTCGGATGGGTACCATGTCCCGCGTTATTGGAATAGATTCTGGCATGGGAAAGGTATATCTACCTGGTTCCAAGTAAATCTATCTCTCCATTACTGTGCTATAAGTATTGTATGGTGCGATTCATGTTTCTATAGTTACTGTACATATGTTAACTTGCTGGAAATGTAACGCTGATTTCAAATCAAACCTTGTATCAGCTATGCTCCTTTCTTTTTATTTATGTTGATGAAGCGGGGACCAAATCCCATCTTGTTCATGCATAAACAGGTTACTCCTGGGAGGTCGAGAGGCAGAGAAGAGCTTAAAGATAATGGAGTCAATGATTGAAGTCATGACACCAGGTTATTTATCTTACTTTAAAGTTTCTAGTAGGACTTGTTGCTAGGTTTAACATGAACATAAATACAAGTGCTGCTAGCTCAATTCATTGTCTTTCACCTTTCTCTCAGAGGAGAGGGAACAACCAGAATTGTTAGCAGAATCTCCTGCTAGAAGGAGACGTGTTGCTCAAGAGTCTGGGAAAACTGAGCAACAGGTAAAATCAATCGACTACTGATGATGCTAAGGATGGCATAAAACATGAATTCTTTTTGAATGTTCATTCTCCTTGCATATCATGCTTATAACTTGATTGCAATTTGTAGGTGAGTCAACTCGTTGCTCAACTTTTTCAAATGCGTGTACGTATGAAGAATTTGATGGGCGTAATGGAAGGTGGTTCCATTCCACTGAGTAATCTGGAGAAGGCTTTTAAAATCTGAACAGAAGGTGCTTATCTTTTCTACAATTTTGGCTGAATTACTTACAACCAAGTGAATATGTGAATATAAATGCTGCGTTTACTTTCTAACTCATAGGAGTAATATTTTTCTTGCAACAAATAAATAAATAAAAAGAATGTGTGAAAGATATGATGATCTATAAGCATCTTTGAACCAGCTTCAATGAACCAAGTTTAGTGCTTTTAAGCCACAATTTTCTGAATTTGTGTTTGTTCCAAAATGGTAACCCGAGTTTTGTTCGAATATTCCAATAAACTAGGCGAGAATTTCTAGACCATAATCGTCTCTCTAACCAAAATAATTATTTCATTTTATTGAAGAGTTCGAGTTAATCTCTAACCATTCCCTCTCAACATTGACAAAAGAAATGTAATCATGTGTATCTGTAATAGTAGTTAGTTCCAATTTCGGGCTCCTTACAATGTTGTAATCATGTCTTCTTACATATTAGTCGAGGTGCGTGCAAAGCCCGACCCAAACACCACAGTTTAAAAAAACATCTTCTTACATATCTCTTTTCTCTTCCTATATGCCTCGGGTGTAAATTCAACATTGAGTTTGCTAATACATCTGTTAGTTCTAATACACACATATCTATCGTATGATGGGAAAAGAGAACTATTCTAATCCGCTGTTATTTTTACAGGACTTGTACCCAAAAATGCATTTTCTTGTATTTATAGATTCATATTTTTCATCTTATCGCTTTATTAGCTCTAACTTAAGCTGATGGTTTCGAATGATCATCTTGTTCCTTTCTTACTCCAGGCTCCTCCGGGTACTGCAAGGAGGAAACGAAGGTCAGAACCAAGGAAACAATTTGCAGACTCAGGATCAGCTAGACCAGGCCTCGTGGTTTTCGGGGCCAAGAACTAAAACTATAAGACTAATATGTCAAATCAAATTTTGAAAAACAAGCATCTTTGACAAGCTACTTGTGAGTACTCATAAACAGAATCTAAATACAATTTTCTGGCAAGAGAATTGTGAGCACTCTTTCATTTGATAAAAGAGCAGAAAAGGAAATGACAAGGGAAGATCTAGACAAGATTATAGTACATTGTATGTACTCTCAACTATGTAGTTTTGTCCCTCTTATTATGTAACTATTGTCTTCTTGATGTATCTAAAGGCTTTGATTTCTTCAACATACCAACTTGTAATGTTGGATGTTCTTAATTTTCCATACTCCTTTAAATTTTACATCCAAATGTTTTTCGCTCAGTTATAGCATATTCGGTCAAAACTTTTGAAACGCAAAACTCTTATTTCTAAAGAAGCACTTATTTTAGAAAATGAAGGTTGTTATTGTTTGGCCAGTCTTTTAACGTGAAATAGTGTTTTGAGTAACAATAGAAACAAAAGCCCAGCACTCATAGAAAAAGTTCATATTTATAAAACTTAGTAGTAACTTTCTAGTATTATCTTAAATATAACATTAACTTATGGGGGTACAACTTGTAAAGACAAAAAATATAAGAAAATAAACAAATAAGTTTTAAAAAAAGTCAGCGTAGGATCTATTGGAAGCGATGCAATACTTCACAAGGTAGGGAGTAAAGTGACATCTGTATCAATATATAAACATAGCTTGTAAGATTACACTTTAACATATTATTATTATTATTATTGAATAAGTAAAAAAATAAAAATTAGAAGAAAATTTTTCGAAAAGGGTAAAATTGTCATTTCCTTTGCTCTTTTTTTTCCCTAGTAAATATTTCTATCAACATTTTCTCAGGCAGCTGAAGCAAAGAATAAAAAGTAGTTGAGATCCCCTATTGATGGTAGCATTTCAAGGAATGTCATCCATGTGTTAGGTAAACTATGCTTTTTCATTCTACTTTTAAACAAATCTCATAATTCATACATAAACAAAGTGAAGTAGATAGAATATATAGTTCTTAATTTCTAGTTAAAAATATTAACAATTTTTGTTGGATAAAAAGAAAAAATAATTATATGGCAAGTAGAGGTGAAAGTTTTCCAGCAGTGGATGCTGAAAAAGAGTTGAATCCACAAAACAATAAGGAATTTCAAGTTGATTCAGTATCATCACAAGTTGCTTCCTCAATTGAAAAAGAGGTAATCATTTCTCTTGGAAGCACTGCTGTCTGGATTTTCTTCATGCTTGGTGTCCGAACTCGAACATCTAGTTAAGAGTTAGAGAAATCACATCCATCTCACCATAACCTCTAGTGATCAGTAGTAATTAATTCGCATGCATGAGAAAAATCAAATCATGCACGGTATATATTTTCGTTAAAATTACACATTATATTTTTCGAACCCCGCTTATAAAATTATATTCAATATATTATTGTTGTAAATATTAATATTTTTAATGCGAGCAAAGGAAAAATTGGAGAAAATGAAAAAAGACAAAGATAGAAAGGATGCAATACAAAATTTCAAGACTGCTATGATTATCTCTGGAGTTGTTGTTGCTGTTTCTGGTGCCTATTTTGCCATTACCAAAAAGCTCAGGGAGAAATCAAATTAATTAGCACATTTTTAATTAGATTAAATTAATTAATTATTTATTAATTTATATAGTTTGCACTTTCTTATAATTAATTACATATAAGAAATTTTGCTAGTAATATTTATTTATGTTTAGGTTTTTTATAGTGAAGAGGTATTTTTATCATTTTGTTCTTGGATATGTGTAAGAGGACAATTTTGAGTCATTTTGAGAGGTGTTGTATACATAGAGTGGGGTATTTGAGTTTTATATTAAAGCTTTTTTTTTTTTTTTTTAAATTTAATTTCTAGAGCTATTTTGACCTTTGTGAATCTAGTTAAATATTTAACCTTAAATTAATGTGTATAATTACTTTTAAAGATGATATATGTATAATATGTTTGGTAAATTAATGAATAAATTACCATAATTATGTATGTATTAATAGTATATGTATTAATTTTGTACAATTCTCACTTACTATAAATTAGTAAATTAAATTAATAATTTTTAAATATTTTAAATCATTAATTATTGGGACTTATATTCTTTTTTACCTAGTTTTTGAATATAAAAATTTTATTTTAAAAAGTATAAAAATTCTATATTCGAATTTACAATCAAATTTAAAAGTGAAAACTCTCAAAATTTGAACACAAAATTGGGACTTGGGGAGTATATAATTGAACAATTTGGTGGGAAAATTATCTCCAAACTCAATCATATTAATTTAAAATAGCCAACAAATATATAATATGTGTATAACTATATATAATTAGAAGGCCACATCATTGAGAGGTAAGGGATAACTAATTCAGGAGTAACTTTAGGATAAAGTTTGTTTAAATTGTTTGATTGGAATAATTCGGTATAACTTGTTCCCCAATTAAATGAGAAGTACCGTTTGGTTTGGAAGCGAAGTTATCGCAGAATAAATTATGCGAATATTGATGTGGGTAAAATATAGCTTATTATCGAAATAAATTATCTCAATATTTTATTCCAACCAAATATAAAACCAAATTTGTAAAATTAATCTCAAACTGACATATCTTATATCTATTGAAATGAAGGATATTTGATTGAAAAACTCTAATTATAGGTAAATTATTTTAAAATTAGTTATACCGAAATTGCTATCACATTCTTAATGCAAGATAAATAATAATTGCAAATAAAATAAATTATTAAAATTTTAGCCAAACAAAATATAAAATAAAACATTCTCAAATTAATTTTGTTTAAAAAAGCAAATCGTTACTGCCGTTTGTTTAAGCCGCCTTGACCCCAAAAAGCTCCCAAGTATGGCTGAATGCTGATGGCTCTGTAAAACTGGCGGCCTCTTGGTTTTAGAATCTGACTGATAAACCTTCCGCTGCAAGGTAATCTCACTCTTCATTGAAAAATCAGTCTGTTTTTCAGCTTTTTAATCGTTCGAAAATGAAGGATTGTTGCAAAAAATCATCCAAAAAAACCAAGTCTTTAGCTGCATCCGTTACCGGTACTAGTGAAGGAATTGATAAGTGTATTTGCCAGATGATATACTCCATAATATACTTTCATCTCTTTACATTTTTGATGTGGTTCAGCTGAGCATTTTGTCGAAAAGATGGAACTATATATGGAGGACAATGCCTTACTTGAATTTTGATATTAATCGCTTTGGTTGTGAACGGATTAGCGTGTACTTAGGATTTGTTTATGGCTGAAATTATTCAAAGATTTCATCAATTGGGTCTTTATTAGTCAATGCACGGATAGTATTGTTTGCTTTAAGGTTTATTGTGGTAATATTTTCAATTTTTCAATAAGAATATTTTCCGTTGGATTCGTGTTGCAACAACGCGAAATGTTCAAGGCTTGTCATTAAAGTTTTTGTCCTGTGAGCCATTTGAGTTGCCATATTGTGTTGCGAATTGTGAATCTTTGATTTTGAAATTACGGCTGGATGGGGCAATACTTAAGCCGCCTAATCATTTCAGATTTTATCAGCTCAAGTTGCTTTATCTTTTGGAAGTTGAGTTATCGAACATTTGATGAGTTGCTTGTTCTCAAGATGTCCTGTGCTAAAGCTGATGCACAGGAGAATGTACTTTTGGAACTATGACTGTGCTTGATATTGCTTCGGCATCTCTGGTTTATGTATCTCCTAGTGAACTATGGTAACAATACGAAAGTTACAGCAATTGTAACGTCAAGATTTCTTGCCCCAACCTAAAGTCGAAATATGAATTGCTCAATGGCAAAGGATATAATTATAGAGAATCTTCTCTATAGAAGTTATTCACCTCTTCTTTTTTTGATCAGACGATGTAGCCAAAGAAATTGGCATGTGTGTGCATAAGATGATCAAGAATCTCCCTTCTACATTTGAAGTATGTAGGTTCTCTGTTGCGGGTCTGTATAGAGATCTCGCTGAAGTAAAAACTTCCCGGTCACGTTTTATAAGCTCAAGTCCTTAAAATTGACAGTGGCAATTGATGAACTTTGCGTAAGTCATGATGCTATTGTAAGCATTATCTAATTTAGGGTTCTTATTTGTTTTTCTGATACAAATTATGGCTGGGATGAAAACTGGAAACTGCATGACCCTAGTGAAAATATTGTGCTTGGAATCTCATCTAAAGTTGATTCAAAGTTGGCTGGTTTCAAAATGAAGAAAAGAGATAGAGCTACTGAGGTTTTTCCTTAAGAATGCACACATGTTAAACTGATAATTATTTGGGCCAACTATGCTGACAGATCAGAAGAGGCATCAGAGGAGGTTGTGAAGTTTCCCAGAACTTCTTCACATGTTGTTGTGACATTTCTTGATTTCAAACCCAAATCAAGATCTCGTTTCGATACAATACAGTTTAATTTAAAGAGGTTTTGGTCAATGAAAGTGCGTTGTAGACTCTCCAAAAAGGTTGCCATATCTGTGTTGGATGCTCAAAAACGTATCACTTTTGGAAAGATAGACATGCACCAGACGACATTTTGAAAAGTCCAAGCAACATAGGTTAGAAAGTACCCTTTTGAAGATTCCTCATAAGAAAAGCCAGTTCCATGAGCAAACACACATATTGGCACCTTAAGTTTATGAATGTCTACTACTGTTTTGCCTTTTCCAAGAGCACAGAAAATTCATCTGGGCCGCCCTCAATGAAGCATGTTTGACTCCGGACAAAGCGTTCAACCTTGTCAACAGATGTTACATGCTTCTCGAGATTTGCCGAGAAGTATCAGTCATCTCTTTCTGCACTATACAGTAGTTGTTGGCATATGGCAGTGCTGTGCTTATGAAAGTTTGGTAAAGCCATGAAGAAGATCTGGATCGGATGTCCCTGCAAGTATTGTTTTTGGTGCGTTTAGACGAAAAGGAGTCACAGACGCTTTGATGGGATTTCAACTCCAAACCATTTCTATAAGTTAGATTTTTGTAACTTATTTAGTCTGATCATGGCGCCTGTAGATTGCGCTGATCAATTTTGGACTTTGTTAGCTCCCTAATCCTAGCATAGTCATGTATGTTGTTTATGTTGCACTAATGTGACCTCTTTTGTAACTTCTGCATCTTCGCGAGTAAAGATCATTTAACTTTGCTTCAATTTTTCCGTTTTATTATTACATGATGTTTCCTTTGTTTCAATTTTCGGATTGTTAATTGTTTCTACCGTTCTCTTCCAATTTATTTTGTATGATTTACTTTGTTATTGTTTTTCCTTTTCATACTTGATTTTGATATGTTTTTACTTGGGTAACGATCTATCGGAAACAAAGGCGAGGTTAAACTACGTACTCATCCACCCACTTACATAAATGCTCACATTCGTGAATTACGGCGATATGTGTTTTGGCTCTGACAAAAGTGACTATTTTGGATCTAAATGAAGGGATTAAAGAGCGACTAAGAGTGGGTGAAAAAACTCAACCACACTCAAACCAATCAGAAATGAATACAACATATGAATCTTGCATATAGAATTATTTTAATCATTAAAATAATATATAATTTGCTGTCGATTATTTCTATAATCAAATTATTTAGTATAATATAAACGTAGAGTACATCTAAGTATTTTCATCGCAATTGTGGCTTCTTCTAATATGTAAGAAATATATTAAATTTAGACTGTTTTAAGATTATATTATAGTATAAAATCAACTTAACACGATGAAATTTGGAAAGATTACAGTAAAGGAAGTAAAAGTATATTTTTTTTAATTAAGGTTTAAATATCTCAGTATATATCATGAGACCAAACAAAGTATACTTGGATATTAGGGACCAAAAACGTAAATGCCTAAAGGGTTTAGAAAGGCGACACATGAATAAGGGGCGCAAAACTGCGAAAGCGCGCGAATCACCTTCTCACTGTGAAATTTCATTTGAAAAATCGACCGGAAAATGTCCCTAATTCGCCTGAAACCACCGTATCACGGCCATCCGCCGCCCCTTCGTCACAAACTCACCTTCCCGTGTCAAGTGAGCAAACCAATTACTAATAATAATTTCTCAATTTCCCCATTTCTGCCTCCGCCTTAACAATAAAACCATCATCATCCGCACGCGCCGCTGCCAACTCCGGCAAATTCGACGCCGTTCCGCCTCTTTAGCTCCTATTAAACCTTATCTCCTCTCGGGTGGCAACCAATTTTCTGTGGATGGCTCTGCAGTGCTGTATCCGTTACTCTCTGTCCAAAATTGTTCCCAAAGTGGGAAAATTCTCATCTCTCATAGTCCATACGGATGTTGTGAGATTGAGGAAGTGTTTGGTTTTAGGAGGTTTGTTTTCGTTCGACTCGTTGGTACTTATCTGCAGCAAGCGTTTCATGGGAATGCTCGTTGGGTGTGTGTATAAGATGAGACTTTGTGTTTTCCGTAAGGTTTTGCAGAGAGAGATTTAGGGTTTTTGAGGGAGAAAGTGGGATTGCTGCTGGAGATGTTGCGTATAGGATTACTGCTGAGGCTTCTGATGTTGCTGATACTGTTTATTCTCTCTTTTGAATGTGAGTTGAGAAAATGATGCTTTGGTACTCCTAATCTATGTTTATCCCAGCCCTCCAAAAATGCTGCTGCAGCCATGTTGATATGCAACATTTTTGAAGAGTCTTAACACCATAGCTCTAACTACCAAGCCTCAGAGCCTCCGGTTCTGTATACTTTTGTAATGTTAAATTGTGTGAACCGCATTAAGACAACAATGCTTTTTGTACTCCCAACACCAGCCACAGAGCATCTGTTTCTGTATATTTTATGTTGTTGAACTTTGTGAACTGCATAATTGGAAAGTTCAAACGGTTATACAGTTAGATTTATTTATTAAGATTCTTGTAACCACCCTCTCTTCTTGGATCAAGCATGTGAAATATTTCTTTGATGGTGGAATGTCATACGTACGATTTGTCTCCGAGACCTAATCATTATTTGAACCATGAACCACACTCATTAAGACTAAGAATCTTACCTTATCTTTAAAAGGCTTTAACAGCTTATCCATAACCAAAAAAAATAATGGTTTTTGCTCTATTTGCATTATATAATATCCTGGCAAAGGTATTAAATTGAATCCTTTCTTGATCTAGCTTCATCTTGAGTTGCCATGAGATTTAAACTTGGATATTTATTTATGTTTACATATTCTTCCTCACTTGTGGTTTGGTTCCTTTTGTTGGACTAAGCACATATGATATTCTTTGAAGAGTGTTCTTTGGAATCAAACTGCATTGAGTACTATTAGTACCATGTTGAACAATATGAATTGTTTCATGAAATGTTTAAATTTGATAGTGGACACTTTTGCACCTATCTTCAATAAGCCCCTTCCCTTCTCTTTCTAAACCTGGCACTTTGATATTTAGTGATTGTACAAGTAGTCTTCAATTATCAACAATGGCATTCAGATGTTGTTCATCAACCCTGTTCTATATCATTACTTTCCGCCTTGGTGACAAAATTCTATCGTTCATACCTTCTATTATTATGAATTGTTTATGAATGTTGGATAGTTTACATGAAATCTTGATGGGTGTTATTTAAGAGTGCTTCCAATGATGGCTTTTGTGATGGTTACTTGGGCGAAAAGCCGTGATGTATCAAACAAGGCACATCTTGCTGTTTGCTTCTCTCTCTTCTATCTAGATAAGGGGTGAGTGTTTTTGGTTAAGATTTTGTTTTCTTAAGCATATGAATGAATCTATCAACTGGCTTTGATCCAAAAGTAGTTGGTTTGTCTGAATTCTCTATATCCTCGTTATTCAAGGCCATAGCACTCCACTGTGAAATCTTTGATCAAGCGCAATATCTTAGTCTTCTTAAGTTTGAGGTTGGTATACTTTTGGTTTTCCAAAATGAAGGTATGCTCATGAGCATTCCAACACATGGAGAAAACTTCTTCCCACCTTCTTTTTTGTTTATGTTAGTCTCTTCCTTATATTCAAAGAATCAAGCTTTCAATGCCTACTGAAGGCAAATTATTCCTCGTTACAGATCCTCCCATCAATTCTTTTTTGTGAAGGCAAACAATGCAGAGTCCTGTGAAAGCAAAAAGTTCAATCTCTTGCTTTTGCTGACCTATCTGCGACTATATAGGAAAAGAAGAAGTTAGAGCATTTATTCCTCAGTTGTTGCAGGCAATATATTTTGGCATCTTATTCACATTTACACTGGCACGCTTCTAGTTTCAAAAGGTTCATTTGATTGCTCTGCCATGGTTTCTTTTGTAACATCCCTGGTTTGTTGATCTCACCAATCCAGGTAATGCTTGATTATTGGAAGGATTATGTTTCTGTAAGTTCATTTGTTTGGAATTTTGATTTGTCCTGTCTTTGGAATAAGAGGAATAAGTTATATTACCTCTACCCCATGTACATAACACACTTCTAAACTAATTGTTTTCCTGATTAATTTGACAAATTTCAAGAATCCAACTTATTATGAATCATTTTGCCCTTAAACTAACCGCTGAATGACTACTTTATATTTTTCCTGTAAACTACAACCGAATACACATAGCTTGAAGTCTAGTGTTACTTGAAGGAAGCATATAGAAGTAATTTGTCAGTTTACTCAACAAAATATTGAATTGGTATGCATTACAATCGGTTCTGTCCTTTCGAATGATTGGTGCCAGATATTCTTTATAAAAACTCTCCGTGGATCAAAATTGAGTATATCTGAGTAAAATTTGCCACATTATGTGCTTTTCAACAGGGAAGTCTTGAGAAAGTCAATATTAATGAGTGGGTGCAAACCTTGGAGGAAGCAGTTTAAATTCCAATAGAGATATGCAGCAAGCCTTGGTGAGGATAATTAGTCTTGTACTTTTTGTTTTAGTAGGAGGTAACGGGTATCCTATGGAATGATCGAGGCACACACAAATTACATCCTCCCCCAGAACTAGGAGTAGGGCGCAACGACACTCGATTCATGGTCGTCGAGCTTGATTTATATAGCATCTATAAATGTAACACTAAGGGTGACCAAGCCTTTGTCCCTATTAACCAAGATAAATAAAGCCAACAATGCTTGGCAGTATAGAAATATGCAACCTGGAAAAAACAGACAAATTTCTGATAAATCTAAGCAAAGCAATGAAAAACCAATAGACTACATAACCCACACTACTATACAAACTAGTCCACGTCAGCTTCTACAGAGTAAAAAAAAGCGAAATGCGGAGACGAGGCCCGGCCTACCCCGCGGCGCTCGCGAAAATAAGTCCAAGCTAGGACGCCCGACTCACGGAAGAGATATATTACCGCAGAAATATGGCTACTACATCAGATGATGCGAGCCTCGGCACAGCCTGCGGCACGATTGCGGGAAGGGTCCCGAGATGAAGGGGCGTCAGGTAAAATGTCTTGGTATGTAAGGTACGGCGTAAACATGTAAGATAAAAATATTGAATGACAGAAATAGGAGTAGTAACAACCGGGAATCCTGAAAATAGAAACTTTAACAATAAGTCATTGAGTAGTATAAATGCAACCGTCTAATGCACAACAAAGACTATAAGCTAGAATGCCCGGCCTCTGTTAGACCATAAAATCTATACAATCCAGATCCGACCAGTGTACCCCACTGCAAGGTAAAAAGAAATAAAAATACCTCCAGTAGGTGTACCATCTGGGTAAAAATAAAATGCCTCCAACTGGAGTTATTGCATCAAGGGGTCAAACTCAGATCGTGGGTGTACCACAGGGTAAAATAACAAGACTTCCGGTAGGTGTAACCTTATTTGGGGTAAAAAGTCGATAAAGCTTTGACAAAATCATAAATGGAGCCAGATATAAACACTTACATTCATTACATACAACACTTAAGTAGCCCCGAATACTAAACATGTAGCTGCTGAAGCCTCTTAAATAATGCATAATGGAATTGAGTACATATAACATGTAAAAAGCTATAAATAGAACTTAAATGCATGAACTTGTATAAATCGTAAGGAACTACGGATAACCAAGAGTTTCAACAAAATTTGCAAATCGTCTCGAGGGCGTTAGAACTTAGAAACTTCGCCCGGCAATACCGTTCGGCTTAAGGAAAGGGATTAGAGCTCCCCTTGGCATGGTATATTTCATAACATACACGTAAGATAAAGGACAACCATAACCGGGTAATCCTAATTGGTAACATTTTACCCTCAGTAACTAACGTCTTTAAAGTGACAATGATTACTCGTCCTCATCTTGGCTCTTTCACCAATTTGATTAGCAACCGAGACCTTTAAACACATTCAACATCACGTATATATATATACATGACATACAGTAAGGACCGGCTAACAATGCCCACGCTAAGGGGTATCCAACTCAATGTACAACTACGAAACCAATCAACACAATATCCCTGTTTAGGTATCTCACTTGACTAGAGCATAATATTAACATTTATCCTCAATAAAACATGGATTTTAAAGTTTAAATGAAACTTAACATCTTTATACCTCAAGACTATTAAATAGGTTGTTGTCTCATTCGATTCACAACACACGAATCGTGCTTAACAGAACGACGGACGAGGCACCTTACATACCTTTCTCAGATGAACTTTTCCCTAGCCGATTTCCTATCTCGTGATCGGTCTTGACCTCCTTAATCCGGTGGTTTTATAGGCCAGCAAGCAAGCTTAATCTATATAAAAAATTGCAGCCAACATAACTAACCGAGCGGTCAAAGAAATAGCAACAACACACAACAACATCAACGAAAACATTTAGACATTTTCTCAACTAATTTTCACTAACTTTGGAGGAGAAGAAACGAGAGGAAATTTTACTGGTCTTTACGTGATTCTACCCCTCATAATGAAGTATAATTCCAGCAAAAGAAACAGCCAAAAAGCCTAAGGAAAGCGAGCAAAACTCAGCTAACAAACAGTCCATCGGCAGCTCGCTTAGGCGCAATTTTCAGATTTTCGCTTTGCAATTTGAAAGGTTTAAAAGGGCGAAATCCTTACCTTTCTCTTGATTTCAACACCTACTCGAATGGATATATAATAGATCCAAATAGATTTTGAAATACGAGAAAAACTTCTTCAAAACCTTGCCAAATGAGCTCCAAACAGCCCCTAACATACTTGGCAAGGTAATCTCAACTTATCTTGTGATTTTATTGAACTTTGCTTGATGTTCCTCTTTGACTTTCTTTGTCTAGGCTTTGGAATTGAGAGGGAAATGGAATCCTTGGCAAGTGAGTCGATTTAGATTTAAATGTTTTCTACAAGGGAAAAATCAGATTTTAAGAAAATAGGGCGGTGGAGCGCCTAGGGTGCGGCGTGCGCTCGCGATGGTCCGGTAAAATGCCCGTAACTTTTGCCTAAATTCCCGATTGTGGCGGTTTGATGTTACGAAAACTAGACTCAAGAATGCCCCATTTGATAGGTCGTGGGGCTCACAATTCATTATATATTGGGAGATATGGTCGTTTAAAGTGACCTTTACTTATGAGCTTCACATACTCTTTGGTTTTTGATGGTACACACTCCACTTGGCACGAGACTATACGAGCCATGTTGGTAACTCTAGAGACCCTGTCCTTAGGAACATTGAGTACCTGAGCGTGGGAGGGTGCCTTCACGCCGCCCAGTCATGCCGGGTGCGGGGCCGGAGGTCTATCTGCCGTTACTCCCGGCCGGTGCGGGAGAATCAGTCAGAGCGGAGATTCACTGCGAGTCTCCCATTTTATCTCACGATCAGGAGTTAGTACCTCCCGGTGGCTGTGCAATCAACTTGCCCAGCATTAATCTTTCCTTGTCCTGGGCATGCTACAAAATAATAACACGTTTAGATCACGGTACTTATGAGCTCGACCTATAGCACGAACTATTAGGCAAATTCCTAAATGTCTTGTAGCCTCACGATTATAAGTATGGTGCACAACGTACGTATAAGCAAGACTACACCTAGGCAGTTTGTGACTCTGAGACACGACTTCGCTACGATGCAGTCGTCACGCCCCGAGAACTAGGGTAGGCGCGCGGCACTCGATTCATGGTCGTCAGAAGCTAGGTTATATAGCATATAAATGTAGCACTAATTTGACAAGTCACTATCACAACTAACCAAGATAAATGCTTTTGGGCCAACAATGCCTTGGCAATTATAAATATGCAACTGGAAGCGGAAACAATACTACAATAAAATAAAGCAAAGCAATGAAAAACCAATACGACTACATAACCCACACTACTATGTAAACTAGTCCACATCGGCCTACTGGTAAGTAAAGCCCAAAATACAGGACGGGGGCTGGCTACCCTTGTTTGTACACAAAGCGAAAATAGTCCAAACTAGGACATGGCTCTACGGAAGAGAGGAGCATACCACTATTACAGAAATATGGCTTCTACTACATCACGATGATCTGGCCTCCCGACCTGTGTTCACCTGGCACGTTGCGGGAAGGGTCCCAAAATGAAGGGGTGTGGATGCAGAATAAAAATATCTTGGTATATGAGATGAAAAGCGCTGACATGTAAGATAAAAATAATGCTAAGGCAGAAATAAGGAGTAGTAACAACGAATCACGAAAATAGAAGCGACAATAACTCGTTATTGAAGTATAAATGATAACCATCTAATGCACAACAAGACTATGGCGAAATGCCGGCGAATGATGAGCCATAAAATCTATATCACAATCCCAGTCCGATCGATTGTACTTTTCTGTAGGTAAAAAATAAATGCCTCAGAAATTTGGTGTACCCTGTAGGGGTAAAAATAAAAATGCCTCGGTGTACCATCTTTTAGGGTAAACTCGAGTCCGATCGATTGTACCACACGGGGTAAAATAACAAGACCTCCGACGGTGTACCACGTAGGGGTAAAGTCAATAAGCTTGAACAAAATCATAAATGGGTAGGTAGAAGCTTGTACTAGACCATTTCAATCATACAACATAGAAATGACGAATACTAAACATGTGGCTGCATAGGCCTCCTTAGTAATGCATAAGCTGATAGTACATATAACATGTAAAATTTATAAAATAGAACTTAAATGCATGAACTTGCTTATAAATCATAAGGGACTACGGATAACCTAAGAGTTTCAATAAAGAATTTTATAGATCGTCTCGAGGGACATTAGAGCTTAGAAACTGCTTGACTTGTCGTTGGTGACAAGGGAAAAGGAGTTATGAAATCTCCCTTGGCCTGACATATTTCATAACATACACATAAGATAAAGGACAACCATAACCGGGTAATCCTAATTCGATAGCTCGTTTACCTGTTGCTTGCTTTTGGTGATTATTTGATGTTTTATGCTTGGTTAGGGAATGTACGGGTTTATATATTAGTCGTAGTGTGAGGAAATATTAATGCGTCCTTAAAATAAAGTATGTAAGTTCATAAGTAAGTCCTTTAAGCAACCATATCTCCCAATATATAATGAATTAGGAGCTACAGACCTATCAAATTAAAGATCTTTGAGTCTAGTTTCGAACATCAAATCGCTTGTCAATCGGAGTTCGGAGTAAAGTTATGGGCATTTTACCGAACCATCGCGGACAGCGGGCGCCGACGCCCTGGCCTCCACCGCCCTATTTATTTAAAAATCTGATTTTTCCACCATAAACACATTTCGGCTAAATCTAAATGCGACCTGACTTGTTAAGGATTCCATTTCTCTCTCAATTCCAGCAGCTAGGACAAAGAAAGTCAAGGAGACATCAAACAAAGTTCAAGAAAATCACAAGATAAGTTGAGATTACCTTGCCAAGTATGTTAGGGGCTGTTTGGAGCTCGTTTTGGCAGGTTTTGAAGTTTTCTGCATTTCAAAATCTATTTGGACTTGCCTATATATCCATCTTTAGTAGGTTTGGAAATCAGGAGAAAAGGTAAGGATTTCGCCCCTTTTAAACCTCTCAAATTGCCAAGCGAAAATCTGGAAATTGACAGCTAAGTGACCTGCCGATGGACTGTTGTTAGCTGAGTTTTGCTCGTTTCCTAGGATTTTGGCTATTTCTGTGCTGGAATTATACTTCATATTGAGGAGTAGAATCACAGAAAGACTAAGGTAAAATTTCTCTGTTTTCTTCCTCAAAGTTAGTGAAAATTAGTTGAGAAAATGGCTAAATGTTGTTGATGTTGCCGTGTGTTGTTGTTGCTATTTTGACTGCCTCTGGTTAGTTATGTTGACTGCATTTTTTTATAGATTAAACATTTGGCCTATAAAACCACTGGATTAAGGAGGTTGAAGGCTGATCATCGAAATAGGAAATGTTTAAGGAAAGTTCATCAGGAGAAAAGGTATGTAAGCTAACGTCTATCATTCTTTTAAGCACGATTAGTGTGTTGTGAATCGAAATGAGATAACAACCTATTTTAAAAGTCTTGAGCGGTATGTTAAGCTTTAAGTCCATGTTTTTATTGAGGATAAATGGTAAGATTATGCCTAGCCGAAGTGAGACACCTAAAGTGTGATCTTTGCGTTGATTGTTGGGTTGATTGTTGTCGTAGTTGTACATTGAGTTGGAGACCCCTCAGCGTGGGCATTGTTAGCTGGTCCTTACTATATGTCATGTGTATATATATGTGATGTTGAATGTGTTTAAAGGTCTGGTTGCTAAGTGAAATTGGTGAAAGAGCCGAGATGAGGACGTGTAAACGATTTTAAGCCACGCAAAGACGTCGCACAAACTGGCCTGGTCACAATGTTATAAAAAAGAGAGAGAGAATGTCAATATTAGGAGATTTGTAAATCTGCAAGTATTCATACCTTGTAAATGTGGGTATGTTGAGAATTCATGTACTTGTGTAACTAAGAGTTGGAATCACATATTTTACCCTTTTAGATTGGGTGTAAACACTATTTAAACTTAACATGTATTAGGGAATGATCAAGCAATTCTTTCTCAATATCTGTTCGTTACAAGGATACCACAAATATTAAAGGAATTCTAATCAAGATGAAAATGAAATTTTTGATAAAGTAATAGGATCTTATTGATGTTTGGGCAAAAAAAATTGCCCGTATACAAGAGGTATACCAAAAAGTAGAAAACCTACAAAAATAAATGGTTTTCTATGATAGTCACCTAATCTTATATGCCTGCAGGGATCTCATGTATGCACCAAAAGGAAATAAGGGATAAGATGCTACTCCTCAACAGTATATAATTCATCTCCTCTCCTTCAAAAGTTCTCCCATGTCTCTCTCTCCATACTGCCCACATAAGTGCTAATGGAGCAACATTTCAAGCTTTTATGCCTTCTTTTGTGTCTGCCGCAATTCCAACTAAACAACACCTCTTTTGCAGTACCTGGCATCACCATCGCACTCCAAACCAAGTAAAAATATCCCACCATATCCTCGAAACTAATTGGCAACGAAGAAGAGATGGTCAACATTTTCATCCGACTCCTTATATATAAAACACCAACTAACGTAAGGAGTTTCCTCTTCTTCAATTCTCAGCTGTCAATATTGCTCCTCTAGATACTAACCAAGTGAAGAAATAAATGGCTTGTTACTCAATTCCTAGTAAATACTGTGCGCTCAAAGATCTGGAGTGTTTGTGTCAAATGGAAAATCTTTTAGGAGCTGGAGATGATGACAAAGGAAGCAAGGACCAATTAATTACAACCGTCCCATGTTCTTATAGAATAAACATAGAGAGGTTTACGTGGGAGTGTCGGACCCGTACAATAGCTTTTTTTTGGGTGTTGGGAAAGAATCAAGCAGATCAACCTACAATAAAATTAACCATGAGAGAACTTTACCTTATGAATTGCTGCTAGAAGTACCAAAGTATCAGGTACTTGAACCGAATGAAGTGGAGCAAAGTTATAGTCTATTTGGCCAAGCTTTTGGGAGCCCAAAAGTGCTTGTTTTAAAAAAAGATGAGGTGTTTGGCCAAGCTTTGGGGAGAAAATAAGTGCTTCAGGAGAGTAGTAGAAACTGTTTTCCAGGGGCTAAAAAAAACTAGCTTCTCCCTAAAAGCACTTTTGAGAAAAATACACTTAGAAACACTTTCAAAAAGCTTGGCCAAACACTAATTGCTGCTCAAAATCACTTTTTAAATTTATTAGCCAATCGCAAACTTCTTCTCATCAGAAGTACTTTTTTGAAAAAAATACTTTTCAAAATAAGCTGATTTTAGAAGTTTGGCCAAACACTCTAGTAGACTGAAGTGTCTTCACATCAGAAGGCATCCGTAGGAAGCTTTGAATAATACTGTGAATTACTCAAAACTTTCCCTTAAGAGAAAAAGCTTTTCTTGAGACAGAGGGTTTATAGATTTGATTCACTTCTCTATCCCATTTAATTGGAAGTGGCTTATACTTTTATGTTTCCCTTTCCTCTTTTGACTGTTTGTTGCTGTTTTTTTTCTTGTTCGGATAGACTTCTCTCATACTGCTTCATGTTGATATAATGGCTCAGCATGTGGAACAATCTTAGCTATAATCTGAATCTAAGAGTTTGCAGGATGTGGGAAAAGCATACAATGAATTAAAGCAAGGAGAGCCAGCAATTCAGCGCTTATTTAGTTTGACAAGGTTTGAACCAGAGGTAAATATGTAATTTATTGATTTATATGACTTCGGTAATGGCATGCAGGATAGAGCAGCAGAACCAGAATTAGGTGTCTTCCTTAAGTTACGATACAAAATTATTTGTCCCTGCATTATTGGACCTGAAACCAAAAAACACATGCTGTCAGATTTAAGAATCAAATATTTACAACCTGTGTTGTCAAAGGCTTATTTAAGGCTGAAGTTCTGAAAATCTTAGGGAGGGCGCTTTGCCTCGCTTAAGTTGTGGTTCAGTGTAGGCAAGGCACTAAGGCGTGCGCCTCGTTGCACATGAGTTCTATCTCGAATCGGGCAGTACTAAACAACTGTGTTACTCCCTCCGTTTCTGTTTAAGTGTCTTAGTTTGACTAGGAAGAGAGTCTAAGAAAAATAAGAAGGCTTTTGAATCTTGTGGTCTTAAATTAAAGTTGTGTGTAATGTACCAAGAAATCCTTTGAATCTTGTGGTCATAAACAAGCCATGTGGAATGTTGGAGTTAGAGACTTACCAAATATAGAAAGGGGCATTCCTTTTGAATCATACTGAAAAGGAAAGTAAGAAACTTAGATTGAAACCAGGAAGTAGTTGTTAAGGAAAACAATATGAATGAACCTGTTACTTTTCCTTGAATTACGTATATATTTTCTATTTTTCCCTTCATAGTGCCTTTTCTTACTAAAGCCTGCACATAAATTGCACTTCGGAATTAAACCCCAGTATAACTGGGGTGCTATTATTTTCACCTTTGACAGCACTGCTTACAACTGCTACCATCAATGTCATTACTGCAACTTTCAAGCCAGATAATCATCATATTGTATTCATATTATGATTACTGGAAAAGTCTGTTGGAAACAATCTCTCTATCTCTGAGGTAGGGGTAAGGTCCACGCACACTCTACCTTCCCCAGACCCCCTTGGACTACACTGGGTATGAGATTTCTCTTCAATGACCCCCAACTCAGTTCTATCTATTTTTCCATCATTTTCTTAGAATTAGAAAGCTCCATCTTATAAGGTGGCTGTATTACCATTTGCTTTTTTCATCTTCTACTTTGTATGATTGATTGCGATCTTCGCTAACGTAAAATTTCTCAGTTCTTTGAATATAGATTACGTCTATGTTGAACATCCTTGCAATTAGTATTGGTATTATAACTTTCAATTAGAATCATGCAATCAAGTGTGCCTGAATATCTACTATGTATAAATGTGCAGGAAATTGTGAACCCAGATGCTGTTGACTTAGATTGTGTGGCTGGAGACGTAAACTACTCTAATGTCTCTTTTAGATATGGAAAAAATGGACCTCTTGTATTGAAAAACATGGACTTACATATTAAATCTGGAGAAATAGTTGCCCTGTGTGGACCATCAGGAGGAGGAAAAACTACTCTTGTAAAACTACTCCTTCGATTATATGATCCTTTACAAGGTTAGCAGTTTTGTCATCACAGTGCCACAGTATGGAATTCAAATTAGCATCCGATCGCTAATGATGAATACAAAAATTATCTTCTCCTGTAGCATGACAAGTTTTACTTCCTCACTGACAGGTTCCATTCTCATTGATGGTTTGGATATTAGAGGCATTCGAATCGAGAGTTTGAGGAGAAATATTGGTCTGGTCTCTCAAGATACAGTAAATCCAACCCTCTTTCCTCTTGAAAACCATGATATGATAAATTCTTTTGCCTTAATTATTTCTAAATATTGTTAATCCTTTATTTGTGGTTAGTTTCTGTAGTGTTAAAGACTTTTGATGCTTATGCATTTCAGTGTCGTATAGCAGAAGGAGTAGTTGTGTTAAGTTCTCCATTTTCCTTTGCTAATGTGCAATTATATTTGGTGGAGTTGGGGGTTGGGAATGAAGATTCATTACCTGGTACTAGTTTAAATACCTACTTCTTAGCATGATTCTCCTGTTTCATTCCTAATTATATCGTTCCAATATCTTTCTTGGAGATCAAATTATAGAAAGATGGAAGATATTTGGATATGTAAATGTGTAATAGGGAAAACACTAAAGTCCAACATCGGGTCAATGTGCAATATACTTTGTGAAGTGTTCTTATAAATTCTTGGTGAAAATATTTGCTACATGCTTAATTGATTAGCTATTGAGCATCTATTTTTGAAGGATGATGCTTGTCCTTCTGATTGACCTTGTTACTTTTTGAGTCCATCTCAACTTAGTTTACTTCTCTATTTGGCAAAGCTCTTCATCTCAAAGAAGTCGAACTAATACTCCCTCAATGTCTGCCGTGTTTGTGCTCATATAGAATTAGAGATAAAAGCTTCCTAAAATAAGTGGAACTACTATATATGAGTTGGACTTCAAATTTTACATGTCAGTTCAAAATATTATCTAGAAGTTAGTTGAAACATCTTATTTAATAAATAGAGACTTTATAGCGAAGAGACAGCATCTTGTTGAACCAACAGCCCGCTTTTCACACTTTCAGGCCGATACTCTGGAGCTAACTCCTACATTATAAACACTTTCTTTAAATCCACTCTAGCAAGGTTAACTGAAGTGGGAAAGAGGGACTACACGCTGAATTGTTTTCTACTTTTTTTCAAAAAAAAATTATCAGACGTTATTTTCTGGAACTGTTGCCGAGAACATTGGATATAGGGATAGAATGACTGGTATTGATATGGAGAGAGTGAAGCTATCTGCGAGAACTGCAAGTGCAGAAGGATTTATTGAAGCGCTTCCTCTTAGCTATGAGACGAATGTTGGACCTAGGGGCTCAATTTTCAGTGGAGGGCAGAAGCAAAGGTATGAAACTTTTCCCACCAATTCACTTTGATTTTCTGAATTTTCTTATATATCTCTCGTGCAAAATCAATCAGTAGCATGCCTTACATTTTAGAGAAAAAACTTCCCCCTCTTGAGAACTTACTCGTCAAATGAAGGGAGTAACAGAATCTCACAGCAAGAAAGTTCTGTCAATCCAAAAATGATAGAAAGAGAATTAGATTTAATCTCGACAAGTTCGTGATTCTGGGGTTTGACTGTAGTTCTTCCTCTACAGTTGATTTTTCTCAACAAATTAATGTTTTCCCAAATTCATTTTGGATCCCCTTTTCGGGTACTTCAGCTTCTTTGTTTTCATCAATTTTAATTGGAAAATTCTTGTGGATCCTGGGTGTGTTTGGATTCAGCCTCTCGTTAGATCTTTACTGAAGGACTGTCTACCTTCTCAAGGGATGGGTCTCTAGGGAATGCTATAGAACCTGAGATCTAATGCTCCCAGTTACTGAAAGACTTCCTGCAATTGAAAATATAGGGGCTGTAAAAGCTGACCTGTTTTGATCTAGGAAATTCTCTCATTCGTTTTCATTTTCATCTCAGAATAGCTATTGCTCGGGCACTTTATCAGGATCCATCTATTCTGATTTTGGATGAAGCTACTTCAGCATTAGACAGCAAGTCAGAGCTGTTGGTGAGACAAGCTCTGCAGCGGCTAATGCAAAATCGAACTGTAAGTAAAAGAAGCTTCTATAGTTTTGTTTACAGTTAAGTACCATGGCTCCTCAACCTCTCCTCTGTCCCTCGTTGTAATTATTTTACAAAAGTTAAAATTCAGGTCTCTCTGTTAACCACGATGAAGCATATGAACTGGAAATAAATAACATCTTATTTACCCAAAAAAAAGTGAAAAAAGAAAATGCCTATTCTGGTCAAGCGGAGTTCTTCTCACAGTAGATGAGTGATGAGGACATAGGTTAACAGTCTCAACAAGATAGAGAACCTCGCAATACAGCTGGAAAGGGTGTAAATGGCTTTTTGTTTCTCTTTTCTGTCTGCTTTTGTGAGCATTGAAAAAGCTCTAATGATACAATATCCCTCTATATTTTTTTTCAAAGAATTTCCTTCCCTTACTCCCAAGTCCCAAACAAGGGAGAACTAGATCTTCCCTCTCCTTTTTCCACTAGGCCAAACATAGAGTGAACTCCCGATTTTCCTTTACTAGTCAGCCGGTTCTCAGCTGACGACTGATGGGGTTGTATACTGTAGCTCCACTTGCAGCATTACTTATGGGCTTCAACAGCTGGAGTTCTTGGCATTGGTTTGAGTCTGACCACCACTCAATATCAAAACTTACTTTCACATGATTGGCCAATGAAAAAGAATCAATCCATCACGTGAGGAGTCATGTTAAAGACATAATTAAGTATCTCTCTAATAGCTTAAAGTTTTAGATGAGATGATGCCACACTTTAATTGAGCATTTCTCATATCATTTATGTTTTCTTCAAAATATCTTGGTATCTTCCATGTTAAATGCGATGACAAACATGAAGTTGTTTGCACCCAAACTTTTCGATGCTCTTCCTTTTTGGTAATAGACATCCACTTTCCACGAAGGATATTGTTGAACTGGTATAAGAGCAGTGGAATACACTAAAACATTAGTATATGCTATATTATGCTCTTCAAATCAGGATCTATTCTTTGTGAAATTTAAGTAATGCTATTATCCCAAGAGGGATGGGTAAATCATACGTACTTAGGATTTGGATTTCCAACTTAGAGGAATGATGCAGAGACCTTCCAATAGCCTGAACTGCTAGGACCTGATGTTCTTAAATCTTCGTCTTAGCTGGACTTTTGCTTTACAAAAGAAATTCCTCCTTTGAGTGGTGCTGTGCAATCTGGGCGAGACTGCTACTTATTTACATAATCTGAAATTTCATCATTATTGAATTATGTACCAGATAGTAAGATTGTGTGGATACCTCTTAGGACTTACCCTGTTTGTTTTTATTCTTCACTATCTAATTTTTACATGTAAACTGAAGATCTAAATTGTTGCCAAAGAATCTTTGTTCTTGTCTAACAAACATCCTTCACTGGTTGCTGTTGAAAACATGCACGAGATGTGAGAAATTTGACTTTGTATCCAATAGAAGTGTATTAAGCCATTTTGCTTTGAAGTTTGCTAATTGATGACACATTCATTGCCAAGAATAATTGATGATACCTTTCACATGCACATCTATCCTTCAGGGCAGTTCTAATTGTTGTCTAGATCTTTACATCCAGGTACTAGTGATTGCGCACCGCTTGGAAACAGTTCTAATGGCTGAACGAGTTTTCCTTTTAGAGGATGGGTACCTGCGGGAGGTTCCTCGCTCCTCTCTTTTGAACGGTCAGAATGGCGCACCAGCATCGACGACTTTAACAATATGATGTTTATATGAAGCTAAAGGTCTGCTTCTTGGAAATGAATATGCATTGGTTGCTAAGTATGGAAGTATCCTACAACTTTCTTATTGTTTCAACGTAAGCAGCTTGTCACATCAAATGCACCCTTTCTCGGCTACATCCATGAGTGCCGACTATTAGGCTCGCTCGTTTGAGTGGGAGGGGCTGATATATTTGGTGGTATGTAAGGAACTATATGTTGGCACATTAGCTCACTTCTGTTCTTAAGTGAAGTGGATACTAAAGAGGTTTAGTGCTTCTACTTAAATTATTTGTTTCCAGTTTTCTGTTTCACATGCCAAAAGTGTGAATTGCTTGTACAAGTACTTACAGAGTGATGTATATGATTGTATATCTTTACGACGTTAGCATATTTGTTTTTGATATACTTTATTTGAGTTGAGAGTCTATTGGAAACAACCTCCTACCTTCGCATGGTAGGAGTAAGATATGCACACACCATCCTTTCCAAAACCCCATTTGTGAAATTACATTGGTTATATGGTGTGCGATACTAAGCGTGTACAAGGCTACCATTTTAAATTTATCGGTAAAGTTGATCATACAGTTTATAAGAAACTGAACTATCTATAGAAAGTTTTATGAGTGATACTTTAATAAGTTTGAACTCTTCATAACTTTAGAAATCTAAAGTTTTCTCATTCTTCGGGTTGTGTGGCGCATGAGTTGTACATTACTTCCAATCAGGGATAAAATATAAACAACGGGCCTCAAAAGGGGCTATTTGAGAAAATCAAAATTCCAACTTTAGGCCCATAAAAAAAAACCTTAGTCATGGGCCGGTAGGGCAGTAAACTTGGCCCAATAAAATGGACAGGGCGGGAAGTTTTGCCGCCATATCAGAGTAGAATTTTTTTCTTTTCTTGACTACTCACTTCCCCAAATTCTGTTCATTGTCGAGGCATTAATCATCCATTGGCAAGGTTAGCTTTTACCCACAATTTTCTCTACATAGATTTCCCCGATTTACGCTTAATATTGGACCAAGTTGGTGCAAATTTTTTGTGTTAAATTGATCTTTTCGATTTTTAATGATTTGGGTTGTCACCCTTTGTTCATATTGTGTACCTGGTTGCAATTTTCTTGTAATAATGGGTTATTGTTTCTACCAGTAACATTTAAAGACAAAAAGTTACTAGCTTTTATCTTCCCAGTTCCCAGAGATTTATCTCCCTGTAAATATAATGGACCAAGTTGCTACAAATTTTTTATTTGGGTTGTGTTGCTTTGTTCATGTAGTAATGGGTTTTTGTTTCTAAGAAAATAAAAAGAAGGTTCTTGGAGGTGTTTAGCATTTTTAAAATCTTTGAAAATTTGTTGTCAAAGGAAAACTATGAATTCCCAAATGATAATAGTGTCATTCTTTTTGGAGATTATTAAAATAAAACATGGAAGCTATGGATAATCTTTAGTAAATGCTTACAGCTTTTGGGATGCTTGTTCAATGATGGAGGAATCTCTTTTTAATCAGCAAATGTTAATACTATTATCATAGTCTGATTAGATGGTGTATAAAACTTTCAAGTGATATGCTTCTGGTTTGTTGTCCTTAAGTTTTAGTAGTAAGAGCCAATGGAAGAGTCAAAAGGTTTACTACTCCATTATTCTGTTTGCTAGAGTTCAAAGTTTTAGTAGCACGAGCCAATGGAAGTGTAAAATGTTAGCTATTACTTCCTTCGTTTCAATTTATTTGTCTTATTTTCCTTTTCAATTCATTTAAAAAAGAATGATTCTTTCCTTTTTCGGAAACTCTTTAATTTTAACTTTCCACATGACATGTTTAATACCACAAGATTAAAGTGCATATTTCTATATGTCTTTAATTTAAGATCACAAGATTCAGAAAGTACTTTTTATTTTCTTAAACTCGGTTCCAAGTCAAAACCATACAAACAAATTGAAGCGGAGGGAGTATTATGTTTGCTAGAGTTCAAAGTCTTAGTAGCAAGAGCCAATGAAAGCGTAAAATGTTAACTATTAGTCTGTTTGCTAGAGTTCAAAATCTTAGTAGCAAGAGCCAGTGAAAATGTCTAATGTTAACTACCATTCTGTTTACTAGAGTTAAATTCTTTGTAGCAAGAGCCAATGAAAGTGTAAAATATTAACTACCATTCTATTTACTAGAGTTCAAATTCTTAGTAGCAAGAGCCAATGAAAGTGTAAAATGTTCTATTATTCTTTTTACTAGAGTTCAAACTTTTAGTTGTAAGAGCCCAATGAAAGTGCAAAAGGTTAACTATTCTGTTAACTAGATTTCTGGAACCAGAAACTTGATTTTAGAAAGAGAAAAGAAGGTTTTAAAACCATTTCTGAGTTCCAAATTTAATTTGCTTTACTGGTATAGCTAGTTATGGCTTATAGGTTTGATGGTCAAGAGTTAAATGCTTATAAAAGTCATATGTCACTCAGTAATCCTCAACTTCGCATGGAAAATGTCTTTGAGATATTGATGAAAAATTTGATAGTATATTTTAGTTGATTTCTGTTGTTTATCGTAAGTTAATGCTGGATGCCATTAGACAGGAAATGCAATGGCATGAAGAAACACAATCTCAATTTTGAGCATTTATCCTTTTTTTTTTGGTTTGGTAGACATGGACACATCAAATCCTGCAGTCTTTGTCAATGCTGAGTTCCTTAAGGAGCATGTAGGACGGAGGGTTCGAACAGTGGTTCAGGTTGTGCAATCTGATGGTGATAAAGTCATTGGAAAATCCACAGATGAAAAACAGCTAGTTGTGAAAGGATATCCACCTAATCCTCTTTCAACTTTTGTTGAAGTAATTGGTATTGCTGACACTACCCAGTCTATTCAAGCAGAAACTTGGACCAATTTTGGCGATACACTTGGTACGTCTTGCTAACGTTATTCAAATAAATACACTTGTCTTTTAATATATCTGATAATTCAATTGAATGTCAATTTTGTATTATACATGTTTTTTTCAATAATCAATTCCAATTTTTCCGGCTGAGCTGAAAGAGATCCGGAAGGTGGAAATAAATAATTGTCATAGACTGATAAACTGTGTCTTTCCTCTTACTTATCGCTGGAAAGGGAAAAGGACAGTATTCTTAGATTAAGTTCATAACTCTATAATTGATGATGCAGTTTATGATAACTATAAGTATATAAACATTACTGTTGACAAGCAAAAGTATCATCTACCGGGAACTTTAAGATCTATAGATATTCCACAGATGAGTGGGTTGTATTCAATTAAGTGAAGTGAATAATAGATGGTAGAGCCATACATTGATGTCCTTCTCAACCCGGCCAATTTATCTTCATTCTTTCACTTCTCTGAAATGTTTCTTTATGAAATTCAAGGATTAAACCAAAGGTAATTATGGTTAGTGTAACTAATCAGGTTGTTATGATACTCATCTTATACTTTGTCTAGACTCGTAACATCATGTTATTATTCTTACTCTGTCGAACATATTCAAGATCAATGTACTAGTCTAACAACCTTCAGAGTCAATGATAAGACTGCATTTGATGTTGTGCATGGTATGAACAGTCTGATGATTTGATTGAAACTTTTTGATATGTGCTTGTTAATCTACTTCTTAATCCCAAATTCTTCCTAATGTGGCAGATGTTATTAGCTATGACAAGGTTTGCAGACTGGCAAATGGTGACCATAAGCACTTGTTTATCTGAGGAATGGCGCGATCGAATGCTATAGAAGAGGATATACTCTTATGTCTGCTGCATTCTTCCAGTGTTTCAATGTATCATATTAGTTTTGAAGTATTTTTCAAATTTTGGATCTTCAGCAGCTTCTCTTAAGCAGTTTCATCATCAATAGTTTAGCTCTGTGCTGGATGGGAACTTGTTATTCTTCACATGCTATTTGGTCTTAAACACTAACATTTGTGGTCCTACAAAATGCTAGTATAGTTTTTGGAAAACTTGTTTCTTTGGGGGTTGTTCCCACTGGTTTGCGAAAACAATCAGGGACTTGCTCCATAGAGCCCCCTCCCTCCTCCTAGAGACTTTCGTCCTCAGTATTCTCTATGAGCAAAGGTGCTCAAATCTTATTGCATATATCTTATTTTTAAGACGATATGGTTATATCCTATTAGAAGTTCATAATCTCTTTTTTTTTAATATTTCTAACAAAATTCTTCATAAATATTATTTCGCTTGATATATTTATATTTTACAAAAAAGATTAAACTAGATCCCTTTTAATAAGTAAATAACTACTTTAGGTCCTTGCAAAATGTTTGTATATTTCATTTAGTTCTTCCCTCTAACTCCAAATAACCCAAGTCTAAATTGCTTTTGCACCATATAGTTCCCAATGAAGGCTCGTTATCTCATTTTGTGGACCAACAAAATTGTGTGTAAATATGCCTAATTCATATTTTCTATTTTTGCAATTTATGTTAAAAGAAATAAAGTATTTCTAAAAACCCATACAAGAATATCTTACAAATTTGGCCTATCATTATCTCAATTATGCACTTTCATTTCTTACTTATAGTTTTCTCTTTAAAATTATAATTTGAAAACTTATTTGTTACGCAGACAATTAATAACACCACATTTTTTTAATAGCTAAATTTTTTTATAGAAATTCAAATTAATCGAACTACAAAAAATTATTAGTCTATCGGCATAAGTTATAAAATTATTTATTATTAAAAAAAATATACTCTAAGGATTATCCTCGTGTCCCCACTGGTATAACACTAGATATGTAATGACATAAATACCGCTACAGATATTTACTTACGACGCAAAGGACAAAGAGAATATAGGGATAATATTGTCAATATACAAACATAGAGAAGAAAATAAATATCCCCAAATCAAAACCCTAACCAATCCAGCTGGTCGTCAATCTAGGGTTTATAAAAATACCCCCCAAGAGATAGAAAGAGAGCAGAAATTTACTTTCGGAGAAGCTAGCTGTCGATTTCGCGTTTGCTTCCATAGTTGAAGAAAGAAAAAGGGTTCTCGTTTTCATCTCCGGGTAACAATTTCTTTTAGTTTCTTTTTCTTTTTGAAGTACTTGTTTTTTAAAAAATAATTTATACAATTCACCATTGTTTCTGCTTTATCCGGGGACCTTTTTTTGGGTTTATTTGGATTAGATTTGTTTTGTTTTTTGGCGAATGTAACTGGGGATTTTTGAAATAGTTGGGTTTTATTTTTTGTGTGGGTTTACGTATATGGATCTGTGTGCAATGGCCCGTGGATTTCTGTTGATGTTTTGTTTACTTAGGAAGCTTGATTTTTCAGCTTTAGAGGTTAAATGAGAGGATATATTGAGATTGTACAGCAATAAATGTGGGTTTATTACCTAAGAAAAACACACGAAGGAACAAGAGAGATGTGGGTCATTTTGCTGACAGGTGGAAATTGGAGTTTTAGGCATTAAAAGTTGGTTAATGGCGGGTTGTTGTCATTGTTGGAAAGAATGCTGGAATTAAGTCTCCAGGATGCATAGTCCACTGAAATAATCTAATTTCTAAGTTGGAGCATCTTCCTGGATACTAAAGCTCAAAGTTTCACTTTGTTTGAACTAGAATTTGTGTAGAAAAGGAGGAGAATAAGCAATGTCAAGCTATTCTTCTCTGTGGCTGGTCTAGGAAGGTAGTAGGAAAATGGAAATTCATTGGATCATGTTATTAAGTTTTTCTGTTTTTGGGAGGCTTATAGAGTAGTACTCTGAAATTTAGAGGAAGAATCTATGTGGAATTCTCTCAGTTAGTACTCTTTTGGTCTCAAAGACTAATTGTTCTCGAACTGCATCCAGCTCTCTCCTCAGGTCGGGACATATGGTGTGGTACAACATCAAACATAAAAATAAGTCATTTTTCTTAAAATATTCTCTGTGTTTAGCTGATGTGTGGAAGATTTATTTTAGAAAAAAATATTTATTGAACATGGATAATAATGTAGTAGCAAATTGCATATTTTGATGAAATTTAGATTATTAAAGATTGATAATAATGTCGGAGTCATTTGGTTGTTGGTTAGGAAGTGAGTTATTCATGTATTAATACCAGAATAACTAGTACCATGTTTGGTTGCATTTTAGTTATGTATAAAATTTAGCACACCAAAGTACGGTGTTTGGTTACCATCTTACATTTCCACATAACTAGTACATGTATAAGTTATGAGGGAGTTTGTGTATTATTTTATGCCGGATAGAAAATGGAATAGACCTTTGTGGTCCGGACCTTCCCCAGACCCCTCGCATAGCGGGAGCTTTAGTCCATCGGGCTGCCCTTTTTTTTTAAAGAATTTATAAAGAAGATGGAATAACTAAACCCTGCACAACTAATTTCCGCATTACCAATACCTGCATAACTCTAATCAACAGCCAACTGGACCCCTAAATGTTGGTTAGAGTAGTGATTTGGAGTTAAAAATTGAAATAGTTGGGTAGGAAAATGACCTCCGCCAATAGGTTAGGGAACTCATTTTTTCCCTTTTGGTGAAATATATTCTCAGGCAATTAAACACCAGAAGATTTTTTTCCATCATACCAAGTATACTTAGTTATGACTATAAAATCATTTATTTTATATTATGTACATGCAAAGATTACAAGTAGTGTTCCTAACCTAAAGGTATTGCATGATCCAGATGCATTGATCTCATCTTATGCTCTTCCATCTCATCTATCTATCTATTTGAGGCAAAAGACTGACTACTTGTTGACAAGGTTCTATTTGTTCTAACTTTCCTGTCTCTTTCCCAACATAGAAGGCTTCTCAGAGTCTTAATTGTTCAAGAATTGCTGTATTGAATGGTTGAGAATTCATCTTGAGCTTCAGAGCCGATGAAGGCTAATTTTTATTATACAGAAAGGAGGCGTGCCAAATATTGTTTGAAGCCTTGGAGACAGTTTCTGAAATTTAGTAAATGGGGTTAACATCTTTTGTATAGTGCAATCATCAAACAATAGATCTTTGCTAGTGAACCTTCCGAAATTCTTAATCCAAAAAGGGAAAAAAGTAGCTATATCTTTATTAGGTCTTCAAAATTAGGGAATGAGGCAACATAAAATTGAGAGGTTGGGTGTTAAAGCTCTTATAATTCGCATTTCGAGCGACAATACCATTTAGGTGAGAATGCTAGACAAATCAAATGGAATTTAGAAACATTCTGATAATATGGATCTAGATATACACTACTAATTTGTAGTTAAGATGAACAGCAATAACTTTTTGCCTTTGCCTGGTGATGGCATGTGGTGGTCATGCTGCACTTGTAATTGGGATTAACTTATAAGATGAAAAGGGCCATGATTTGACAAAAATGTGGACAAGTTATCATGAAGGATCTTTTTATGATACTAGAAAAGTTGGGGCAATCTCGGACGCTCCTTGATTTTCCTCTGGGTACTTGCTACTGGGTTATCCTGAAGTTATTGTCATGGATTTTGTATTTTTTAATATTTAGAAATAAAAGAAATAGTTGTGATTTAGTTAGACTGTATGATGGTGATGCTAATGAACTTGGAAGATAATAGTTATGTTTTGGATGTTGGAATTTTAAGCAAATGGTTTTGATTTCTAATTTAAAAAAGCTTAGGTTTACTGTAGTGGAAAAGAAGTTCTGTAATTTTGAGCTCTTCTTGTGTGCTTTCCACTAGAAAATGTAGTTGGAAAATGAAACTCAATGATCAGTGGCTGAGCTTTGTGAACTGGTCTAGACTTTGCAAACAGATTGTAGTGTCGAACTAGTGAAATACGCATCAATGGAATATTTGGATTCGTCCACCACCTCTCCAGAAAAAAGGACAGCAATGATGCGTATTTCTAGATTATTCAAGTGATACCTTTAATGGTTGATCTCACTTTTTAACTGTTTATTCCAAGCTCGTGAGTGTCAGCTATCGGATTTGTTTACTAATTAATATTCACAGTCTAACATCATCAAGAGACTGATTAGACTTCTGATTGAGCTAGCTATGAAATAATCTGCTTCTTGAGGTCAAGTTTACTCTAATGGCTAGTAAAAACAACTCGCGGACTGTTCTGATATTGAGCAATGGTTTTCTAGAAAGTGCAGTCGAGATTGCTCCTCTATCAGTACATTCACTGTATGTCCATTAATTTACTGCAGGGAGGTTTGCCTTACAGAATGGGACTTGTATTTTGGAACTGGAATTATGTTTTATGGGGATGGGTCTGGTGGGATCAAAACCTTGATGATTATTCCGTTAGCATTCTATTTTCCCTGCTACTGCCTGGGGATAGATTGAGCCTTTCATAATCTCCTATCTTCTCTCTCTCTCTTTCTCTTTCCTTGTTTTCTTTTATTTTCTTTCATTTCCTTGTTCCATTGTTATGAATGCATTGGTCCTAATTATAATTTAAACTAAAGGCTGACTTTCCTCCAGAAATCAATCAGTATCTACCTTTTAAGGAGTTCATTGGTTCATTTTGTTTGCACCTGATGGAGGATATTACCCTCTTGATAGTCATTCAGTATTCTTCTCTTGCCTGTCTTTGTTTGTATTGGTAACGTTTAGTCAGCCTTTTACTGAAAATTGACATTGGAACTCCTTGTCCATTTCTCATGGAACAAGCTCAATTGAGATATTCTTTACTCTGGAAATCCTCTTGGCCTTTCATTTTGGTTCAGCCTGTCCACAGTTTTCTTCTTTCTTTTGCAAATGCTTCCGGCTTCTGTGGTTCCATCAGAGTTGCAGCGCCAGCTTATCTTCCTAGAAATATAAGATGCCGAGAACAAGGGCCAGTGCTGCAGCTACTAAATCTGAACCTGAGAAGCCTGTTGAGACTGAAGAGCAGGTAGACTTTGAAGGGGATAATGAAGAAGAGGAAGAGATCGAGTATGAAGAAGTAGAAGAAGAGGTAGAAATGGAAGAGGAAGAAGAAGAGGAGGTGGAAGAGGAGGTGGAAGAAGAAGAAGAGGAGGAGGAAAATGAAAGTGATGGATCTGGTGAAGGAAAGGATGAGGATGTAAAAATGAAAATCAATGCAGATGCTGAGGATGTGGACAAAAAGCATGCTGAGCTCCTTGCCCTTCCTCCTCATGGTTCAGAAGTGTACATTGGTGGTATTACTCCAGATGTTTCTGAGTCAGATGTGAGGGAATTTTGTGCGACAATTGGGGAAGTTACAGAGGTAAATTATTTTCCTGTTCATTAGCTGTTCTTTATTGGTATCCCTAATCTTACTTGATGACATGCATGAAAATGTCAGGTAAGAATAATGAAAGGGAAGGACTCAACTCAGAACAAAGGATATGCATTTGTTACCTATAGAAACAAGGAATTGGCATCCAAGGCTATTAAAGAGCTCAACAACACTGAGCTAAAGGTCCGCAAAATGCTAATTTCCTTAACTGTTTTCATACTCTTTTGTTGTCTCTCATCTTTCCTACTTTAGTCTATCTTTTGTTAAACAGTTTACAGCCCTGAAGTGCATTTCTGTTAGTGAATGAAAATTCATCTATTTGCTTGTTTCCAACTCTTTGGATTCTCTAACACAACTGTTTTCTGTATCAGGGAAAAAGGGTAAAATGTTCTCCAGCTCAAGCTAAGCATCGGTTGTTCATTGGTAATGTTCCTAGAAACTGGGGTGAGGAAGATATGAGGACAGCTGTAACAAAAGTAGGTCCTGGGGTTATTACTATTGAGTTGGTGAAGGTAAGACACCTGGTTATTTTCCAACATACGTATGTTAGTCCATTTTCTCAACCTCTTGGTACAGTTCTTTATTGTCATTAGTTGTACAAATGCAGCTCCATGTTAGTCGACTCTTCCACGTATATCCTGTTATTCATGGAAAGAAGATTTAAGTCTTCCCTCTTCTCAAAATAAAAAAAGGCTAAATGAATTAAGTTCTTCCATATATATATATTGCAAGAAAAGACAGTCTTAAGTTGCTTTAATTTATTTTTTTTTCTAATTCCTATGATACAGGATCCTCAGAACTCCGGTAGAAATCGTGGATTTGCTTTTATAGAATATTACAATCATGCATGTGCAGAGTATTCAAGACAAAAGATGTCAAATTCAGACTTTAAGCTTGATGATAATGCACCAACTGTTAGCTGGGCAGATCCTAAAAATGCTGAAACTGCTGCTTCTTCTCAGGTTCTACTTTTAGAACTCTTGCAAATTTTATCTTTCCTTCCATGCAAACTAATGTGCTGAAAGGTGCTTTCTTAAGATACTCCGGTGATTCCTATTCAGCATAATTTTTCTGTGCTCTGAACATTTTATCTCCTGCTCCACTCCCCTTTCTCCCACCCTGCAAAACAAAAAGGACCATGAAATCAAAAGAAACATTGCTGGAGTTCCAACTGATTAACATTCAGTGCCGTTGAATTTAACAGTATGTATTCTTGCTTTGCTTTAGGGATTGCATCTGGGGTATCTTAGTGTAAGTTGGATTACTACCAAGTAGCTATATTTCCTCGAGGATGGTTTATTGTTTGGTGCATAAAACACTGGCCATTATTGTCCAGCTTAGTTGATTGACAAATGTCTGAAGATGTGGAATTATAATGTATGCATCTTTTGTCTCCTTTGGAACTCTATAGGTTAAAGCAGTGTATGTGAAGAACTTGCCCAAAAACATTAACCAGGACAAGCTAAAAGAGTTGTTTGAACATCACGGGAAAATTACAAAAGTAGTTCTTCCTCCAGCTAAACCAGGGCAAGAACAGAGCAGATATGGCTTTGTTCACTTTGCTGAGAGGTCAAGTGCTATGAAGGCCCTGAAGAACACTGAGAAATATGAGATAGATGGTATATCTGTTTCCCACTTCTTTCTTTGGGTTGGAGATCACTTCATACAACAAAATGCATGCTGACACTGATGCATTGCTGCTCTTATTGGATCAGGAAAAATTCTTGAGTGCTCACTTGCAAAGCCTCAGGTAGATCAGAAATCTTCAGGAGGATCAAGCTCACAAAAGGGAGCCACACTTCCAACTTACCCTCCCCGTATTGGCTATGGCATGATGGGAGCTGCTCCCTATGGTGCTCTAGGTGCAGGATATGGTGGTCCAGGTGTTGGCCAAGTAAGAGCTTTTTCATATTTTTGATGGTGAATGTTTGCCTTTGCAGTTGATTAGTAGCCTTTGCAAATCCTAGTCTTTTACTTGAGAAATTAAAACCAATCCTTTTCTCAATACAACTTAGTATTTACTTTGCCTCAAATAAGTAGATCACTGTTCTTGGTAAATAATATCCAGTGATGGATGCTTACCCCCAACCCCAGAAAAAGGAAAAGAAAAAGAAATTTGTTGTTTGGATAATTTTGAGGTTTGTTTTTTTGTCACCTTGGCTTTGGCATCACGTGATGTGTGGGTCATGCGCACGTTACGGGTTCGAATCTTGCTGCATAAAAACTTGGTATTTAATTGAGGAAGTGTAGAGGCACGGGCCATTGTTCATTGAGTTTCAAACTGTGTGTTACTGGCCCTCAAGATTCCATTATTTAAAAAAAATCTCAAATTAAGTTTCCCATTGATTTGTAGCTCATAAGCAAGCATTCAGTTGCTAGGGTCTGTTAATTGTTTTTTGTGGCAAGTTGTGCATGGCTTCTATTAATGGATATGAATAATCATCTAAACAATGTTGGTAATTGTGTCCAATATGTAGAGCAAAAACTCTGAGGAGATAACCTGTTTCCGATGTGTTAATGTTGCATATGCAGGTGTTTTTTCCAAGACCAGAAATGCATATATTGCAAAGTTGACTCTCTTCTCCTCTTCTGCTTATTAGTAGTGTTATTTAGTAGGCGTGTTCTCTTATACTACTATTTCTTATTTCATTTACTTTGTATCTTTGCTATTTTGCTGGCATTTTTTCTTGCAGTCATGCTTCGTAGACCTTCTGGAAAAAGCCTCTCTACCCCACAAAGGTAGGGGTAAGGTCTGATTACATCCTACCCTCCCTATACCCCACCTGTGGGATTACACTGGTCATGTTGTTGATTGCAAAGTTGCAATATGTACTTCAAGATTTTCAGTGTGAATTAAATCTAAATAGATGAATTCACGGGCCTTCTGTTGTCGTCCTCAAGTGTAGCTTGTGTTCAGGTAGATTTGTGAATCTGCTGCTTTACTAACACTTGTTGCTGTCACTTCACAGCCAATGGTCTATGGAAGAGGAGCTACACCCGGTGGCTTGGCAATGATGCCAATGCTTTTACCTGATGGAAGGATTGGATATGTCCTGTAAGTACAACCTGTCTATAGCAATTGCTTTGCTAAGCGTGATAATGAATGGAAAAGTCCAATCCGATTTCATCATATAAAGGAAAACTAGTATCCAGGACAAAATATACTTATCAGTTCCTGCAATTTCATAGCCCCACTTATCAGTAGTCATGGCTGAAATTCAAAAAATGGAAGACCATTAATGCCATATATCTTTAAAAAGGTGCTTCTAAGAGAAAATACATGCAGTCCGTATATAGTGTTGGTGAACCTCTAATGAGCATTAGATACTATAGTATCAGTCTATGTTGCTTGGACTCTTCAAATGTCAACGGACACATGTCGGATCCTCCAATAGTGTAGTTTTAGAGGATCCGACATGGGTATGGCAACATTTTCGGAAAGTCCAAGCAACATAGGTATTAGTAATAGGGTGTTCAATTAGCTTCGCAGATATATATATACCTGGTGGAATAGTTCACAATCAGAAGTGCTTGTTCGCAAATGCTTCTTGGTTAGCTTATTTTCATTGTATTGTTTCTGATCTCTCTTTCCCATCCAGGCAACAACCAGGAGTTATGCATTCCCCACCTCCAACATCACGAGGGGGACATAGTGGCGGAGGAGGCTCAAGTGGTGGAAGGCGGGGTGACAGTGGTGGACGAGGGCGTTCCCGTTACAACCCATACTAGTTGTAAAAGCAGTGTTTTAAAGCACAATATTTGAGAGTAATCACTTGAGTATTTAAGTTATTTGACTTGTGTATCTGTAGCCTGTTTAAAGAATTTGACACTCATTTCTAATCTCCCTTTTACCTACTCTGTTAATGGTATCTTTCTCCTGTTAAAAGTATTTTTTTATGAAAAAATATTTGCACATCACTGGGGAGTTTTTTGACATCAAATTTCAGTTAGTATCTTTCCTTTCATTTTTTTTTTGGTAATACTGATCGATGCGGGTGAAATTTTTGTGCACCTCAATCATATCGTGTTATTTTTCATTGATACATGTAATGAGTGAGTTCTTTTTTTTTTTTTTTTTTACGGAAACATAAGATTGTGTCGTTTAATTTTCACCAACTTCATGAACCGCAAATTCATAAGGCTGTAGTGTGATACCTATGATATGGAGATCTCTTAATGTTAGAATTATTTGGTGGATACTCTTATTGACATATATTTAGGTTGTTGGACTTAAAATTGTGTTTTCTTGTAAGACCTTTGCTATCAGACACAAAAATAATACCACAATTATGGTTGAAACAATCACGAGATTGCTTACATCGGAATCGAAAGTTCATGGGATAAAATAAGGCCTCATTTTACCCTCGAATTATTATCCCTTATCCTTGTATAGCTGAACGACCTCTTCTTAGATTAGTATTATTCGGCTAATTTAGTAGCCTTTTGTTCAGTTTCTCGTGGAGTCAAATAATGGACCCCTTCAAGCATCAAACTTAGGGCCAACAACACTTTCTCAAGATCGGGGTAAACGTTGTGTATACACCATGCTTTTCAGACTCCAATTATTAGATTGCACCAAATATCTATTGTTGACAGAGGGATCAAAAAGGCAGAAATACTCACAAATTATTGTTGACATAATCCTCTAACTACATACGAAATGAAATGGAAACCTACACAAGAAACTAGTAGAGAATTTTTAGGAAACAAAATTTCAGACGTTAAACGAACTGTATGAAAGCTAACACAACGGCAACAACTATCTGATGAATTTCGAATGTCACAAACTATGTTGCTTAGATCCTCCAAACATACCGGACATTATATGTTTGTCAAAACCTCAAAAAGCTATGAATTTCTGATATCATTTGGAGGATCCGATATGGTGGGGTGCCATTTGTGGAGGATCCGAGCAACATAGGTCACCAGACAAGAGTCACCAGCTATGTTGCTTGAATCCTCCAATATTGTCTACAGTGTGCGCGTCGGATCCGATATGAATTGGTTGGTTAAAAAAACCATGAATCATTGAAAAGAGAAATAACCGTTGCTTGAATCCCACATGTCTACAAGGCAAAGGCTGGGCTGGATCCGATATAGTTCGGGATGAGATCTTTGAAGGATCCGAGCAAATATAGATCACCAGAGGAAAGTCACCAGTTATATTTGCCTCTGGATCCTCCAAAATTGTTAGACAGGTGTGTATCGGATCCGCATAGTTCCTAGCGATATCTTTTGAAGATCCTAGCAATATACGTTACCAAAGGAGAGTCACCATTCATGTTGCTTGGATAATAACATACATCACTAAAGGAGAGTCACCATCTATGTGCTGCTGGGATCCTCCAAAATTATCCACGACACACTTCGATATGGTTTGCCCACATCTTTGAAGAATCTAAGCTACATAGGTCACCAGGAGGAGGCTTCATCAGCTGGGCGTTGCTCGATCCCGTAATGTGTCTACAGGGTGTGTGTGTCGGATCCAATATGTTCCATGACACCTTTGAAGGATCCGAGTAAACATAGGTCCCTGTGAGAGAGTCACCGGCTATGTTGCTTAGATCCCTCCCAAATTGTCGGCGGTGTGTATCGGATCCAATATGGTTCCAATGACATCTTTAAAGGATCCGAGCAACATAGGTCACTCCGATGCAAGAATAATATATGCCCAGAGGAAGGGTATATCAACCAGATCATAAAAAACAATCTAATCTCAGAAAGATAATAAAAAACCAGAATATTAGAAGTACCTAATGGTCCCATTCAGTACTAGCTGGAATAAAACTCTGCAACTAACTACAGCATTACCTAAAAAGTTATCTACATATAAAGGAAGAAAACACTTCCTACCCACTGAAGTTTAAGTCTTTAACGACAACTTAAAAGTTCTATAAATTGACAGCCAACATGATTAGAACCCCGTTCTTTATCATGCCTCCAAACTTTGACAACATCTAGTGATACATCTCAATCACCTGCTCTTACACTTTAACAACATGGACTATCCAGCTCTGGAACTGCCAAATGAAGACGCTGAAGCAAGGACCTTGTATTTGAGGGGCCCTGAAAGAGATGATTAGTCAGAGTTAGTGGATAGTAGTTTTCAATATCAAGAAATAGTTGATGACAGATGAACCGAGAATATATATAAAAATATTCATTCAAGCATGGAATTTATAGCGATTCCATTCACCTGAGGTCGACGTCTCTAATAATCTGCAATGCAATGAAATGGATATAACTAATTTTGTTAGAGAATAACATAAATCATAGCCCAATCTTACTTCACAAATCCAGTAGCATTAAAGGAGCGTTTAGTTTTGGTCTCAAAGAAGTTGGATTCAATTGAACCCATATTCAAAACTATAGGCCGTCCTTGTATGTTGTCCCGTTTTGGTGTGTAAAGATTCGATACGAGTGTGTATAAGTACTTCAATATAAGAACATGTAGTTGTCGCCAATTTTATAATAGAACACAGCTCCGAGCTTTCTTAGTCATAGAAACATAACTGTGAGTCCTAACTGGGACTTTTAGGTGAAAGTTTTCAACATTTAGGTGTCTGCAAGGACAAAAATTTAGACTGGTCCTATACGAGCCACTTGAAGTAGAAATCGGGAACACTGAGTCACAGCAAGAGAAATAGAGAGATTAGACGCGAATGAGTTGAGTGAGAGTCATCTAGAAACTTAAGCTCAAGACTCTAGTGCAGTTCCATACTGTACTGAAAATGCAGGTTATAAACTAAAAAAGAGAACTTGTGAGGATGAGGCAAGAATATGAAATGTATATTCAGTCTTACCAGAGAGAGAGAGGGAGAGAGAGAGATGTTTAGAGGCATGCTAATTTATAGAGTATGTCGAATGAATTCTCCAATGCCATAAACATGCTAACTCTGCAGAAAGCCAGACAGGTGAAGCAAGAAGAGAAATCATTGGCTGGATTCAGTTTTTTGGGGGGAAAACAGGAATTAGCATTTGAAATTATTATGGCTAATCAGAGCCTTGATAGGCTTACTTGGCTCGGTTACAAGATAAAATTACCCTATGCACTTAACCTTGAGCACCTCTTAGAACTTATGGCTACTATGAGTCTAGTGTGGCATCGGGGATGCTTGATCACTGGCAGGAAGCCCATGAATTTGGTTGCTGATATTTACATCCGTACTAAGACTACTCTCATGGAGCCTAACTTCATATCTATATTGGCTTGAAAAAATGACAATGACGGGAGGCATTTAGAGAGGACGACACATCATGGTATGTAGGTGACAATAGCCTTATCTTATGCAATAGGGTCTTTATCAGTTCAAATACCACCATAATGACTGCATATTAGCACAACTTTCAACTCCAGGATCAGCCCGTCGAGCCAGTTAGTGGTTCTGAACACTTGTCTGCTCCTGGACTCCCATCCTTTTGGGAAATTGAAAAAGGATGACTTAGAAGGATCTGGCCAACCTTGGAAAACAGGTAAAACTCGAGACTAGCTACACCACATTTCATGTTTCCGGTGTCTGGGGAACAATGTAGTCAATTCCTGAATCTCTCGTAGATACTGTTCTATCCAACATACGGCAGTGTAAGCGTCTTCGTAGATACTGTCTATCCAAATATACCTTCTGAAATCAAGAAGACGCTTACACACTGCCATTATATCCCTATCATTGCCTAATTAGAATCTACGGGCTGCCAAAAAACTGTTCTTCCTCTCTGCAAGTACAGTGTATAAGGTCACCTATTTCACCAACCAGCACTCCTCAGGTGTGGAAACTACATTTGGTTGGGGTAAAGTTACCTTACAAAATTTTATATGTTTTATAAGACCTTGCATCCTCTCAAGGCATTTGTTTACACTAAAGATTAATTATGATAAAAATCCTAAAATTTATTTTGAGGAGGACAAATTGCCAATCTAAAGTTTTAGCCTTGGGAAGATACAGGTGTTGGTGATATTGAACGCGGTTGTGGAGGGAAATCAAGTCTTAACTGAGGTCATACGAATAATATTTAAGTGGATCTACAATCTAAGATACATTTGGATAAGAGAAACCTAGCAGTGTAGAGATGAAGTTAAAATGAAACTTCAATTTTCAAAACTGGCCGTTCAAGAGATCATCTAGTGAAATAGAAATTGACTTCAAACCGACAAAATGCACTTAGCTATCATAATTATTTTAAAATCAACAACTTCCTCGAACATCCTTAAAGATTGAGTACATATCCATTACAGGTCCTTTCTTGGACAGGCCATGCTGTTATAGTTACTAAGCAGAATATAAGGGAACTAAAACATATATAAACAGTTCATGATTTCCCAGTCAAGCAAAAGATATTCTAAGTTCAACCTCATGACTAGAAGAATGAACAATCTAACAGAAAAGGATAGTACCTTTGTCACAAATCTTTCAGGAAAAGACTGAAAGGTCCTGCGGTGGATCAATCCAACGTCTTCAAAGGATCTTGCTCTCCCCAATCGTAACACTGCTTTCCATGTAGCATTCCGTCTTGATCAACAGAATAGGATATGCAACGCCTTCCATAAAAACGAACTTTAGAAAAATAAATACTATTTCTCATCACCCCAAGAATATCTATCTTCATTGGGATGAAAGGAAACTCGCAAAAAGCGTCAAACCACCTAAAGTTTGCATCTCCACCCAAATTTTATTTATTTGGTCCAACTTATATATCACCTGGATTTGCAGTAGAGCAAGTGTATATCACATAGATATTTCCATTGTGCTCTGCCATGAATTTTCCTTTTCCACCAATTTTTGACGAAAAGTTCTCGGGCATCTGGGAGGTGAACCACACGAACAAGCCAAGTTTGTTCTTTCTGGATCATACACTCCCAACCAGCCAGTAAGACTCCTGACAATAAAACAGACCGTTGCAGAAAACTAACTTATTCCAAATGCTGCTAACAAATGGCAAACGGTTTTGGTAATTGGCAGTTGTCCATTCAGTTGCCCCTGGGTGACATAAAAGCAATTGCAACCAAAGTGGGGCTGACATGCTTAACTGTGAAAACAATACAGTTAGGAGATGTCGGAGCTGCAGAAAAAGCAAATCATCTGGTGTTAATTCTAGACTTGGCAAATTGATCACGTTCTTTCGCGATATGGATTGAAGAAAACACGCCAAAGTTCTGGGCTCTGTATAGCAGCAAACCAGCCATCATTCGCATAACAAAGCCTAGAGCCACGAATCACAGCTCAACTAATGCCTGCCTCACAGAAGGGTCATAGAATTCAACCAAGTCACCGACTTTCGGGAAAAACATAAGCCAAGGTGGTTTATTCGCAACTCGCACAGAAATAGAGGCAGCAAGCCATTGCTTGCAAACAGCAGAAGCACGGATGTTTTCCTTCAAGTTTAACCGGGAGAGAATCTGTTCTAGAATTTCATTTGGTACACGAAACAATGTGAGTTGTTCATCAGATTCTTCATGCTCCTCAGTTGAAGTACCACTCACATTATTTGAGCTGTCGAGCTAATCTAGAAATATGAGTCACTGCACAGTTTCAAAAATGGATAGTGTGAAAAAGGTAAAATGTTGATACCGAATCCTTAAAGTTAATGTTATAATACAAAATATAATTTACACATTACTCCAGTTCCACCCCCGCCCCCTTCTCCCAAATTCAATGAAAAATAAAAAGGAAACAAGAATAGAATCCAAATGCATCACCACACGCGGTAAACATGCCAGATGAGACAGATCCCTTAAGAGCCTTAGCAAAATCTCTATATACATGATTCGTAACCAAATAATGATAATTACAGTTGGCTTTCAGCATTAAATCCAGACCTTTCTGCTTGAGTAACTGTCACACGCAAAGGACAACATGAAAGACGAAGCAAATCCTAAATCAGATAGATAGAAGTTGAACTATAGCATCAAAGACCAAAACATTCCCGCTTTAGCTTTTAGAGTAACTTCTCACACGAAAAGGACAACATCAAAAGACGACAAAATATATCCTTAATCAGATAATTACCTTACAGGTGACTTTCGGCATTAAAATCCAAAACATTCTGCTATATTTCTCGCACACAAAAGGACAACATCAAAGGCGACATAACATCAAAGATCACAAAGATACATATATCCTTAATCAAGTAATTTCAGGTGACTTCTTTTAAAAAAAAAAAAAAAAAAAACATTCTGCTTTTTTTCTCGCACGCAAAGGAAAACATCGTTGGCTGGTGGCTTTCAGCATTGAATCCAAAAATACTGCTTTTAGAGTAACATCTCACACGCAAAGGACAACATCAAATACGACAAAGAACATACATCCCTTAATCAGGTAATTACAGGTGACTTTCAGCATTAAAATCCAAAACATTCTGCTTTTTTTTTTCCGCACGCAAAGGACAACATCAAAGGCGACATCATTACTGGTGGCTTGCATTGAATCCAAAAAAATAAATACGCAAAGGACAACATCAAAGACGACAAAGGCATATCATAATCAGGTGATTACAGGTGACTTTCAGCATCAAAATTAAAAACATTCTGGCTTTTTTTTTCTCCCGCGAGTAAAGGGCAACATCAAAGACGACAAATCCTAAACTAGTTACAGGTGGTTTTCCGCGCAAAGGACAACATCAAAGCCGACATATCCTAAATCATCCAATAAACTGGACATACATTAAGCTGATTAACTGTCAGAACAACACCAAACACTTGACTTTCTGTATACAGTTATTTTCCAACTAGACGCAAATCATATAAACGGTTTTGATCCGAGTAATAACACAAGTCATCAATCATCAACACCACATATGTCCATTCCCAACGTTAAAAAAATCACAGATATGTTATGCAAAGTGACATGAATTTGGAACATGTTCAGATTAACAGATTGAATTGAAGTTACAAAATGGTTAACAAATAGACATCCCCAAATGCCCAGGTAAGCAGATCAAGTGAGAAATTGATAAACCCCTAAGAGGGCATCCACCAAAGTACAAAATTCACCCTGCCAATAAGAAAACCAAGAGAACACTACATAAACAAGCATTCAGCATACAACTAAATCCTGCTCTTTTCACTAAATCAACTTTTCCACCTTTTCGTTCTTGTAGAACTTTGGTTTTGGGGTTGGGGTTGGGTTTGGGAATCTTTTTAAACTCAATCACTTGAAAAAAAAAGACTACACCTTCAACTCTATCTAAGAAATCAAAACCTGGATCCACCCCACAAAAACATGAATCACAAGCTAGATCAAAAAACCCATATAAAATTCATTAAAATTCAAGTCTTTCAATCAAATTCCCAACTCAAGAACACACACACACACACACAAACAAAAAGAATGGTTAAAACCAAGAAAACACATAAAACTTCATAAAGCTGAAAACTTAGAAGGACTCTATAGCTTCATCTTTCGTTTCCTTCCAGCCATGGCTGCAAGAATCAGTTTTTTCGGGCGTTTCTATCTAGTTAAAGCAGTATATGTTTTTCAGTAAAAGTGATACAAAAAAGAGAGAAAATATGCAAAGAGGATTTATAAAGCTGGAGAAAATGGGCAACTGGCAACTGGCAAAGACTGTTGTCAACTGATCAGTACGGAGAGTTACCACCACACGTGTTGTCTAAAGGGCTTCCTTTTTTTTTTTATTCATTATTTTATTATTTTTTAATTAATAGTTTTTAAGTTCAAAATACTAACAATCTCTTGAAAAAAGACGACCTCATCATCTCCATTCCGTAGGAACTACGAGACCATTTCAAGAATGCTTTTCACAATCCAACATAAGTAACCGAATCGTAGAACCTTGTTTATAGTTGAGTATTTATAATCTCAAATTTTAAATTTTATATATGAGATTTAAAAATGATCTCAAATTAACGTAAAATAATAACTGAGGTTACAATCAACTATTTATATACGTGTTCTGTGATTTTTAATACAAATTTAAAGTACGAATAAAAGCTAATCGATTTCTCAGAACTCATAATTTATTTAAAGGCTAGACTACTTCTCCACTAAGTTCTTTAAGAGCTACTCTGTCAGCTGAAGGAAAGGGGAAGAAGCAAAACTTTCGCGTATAAGTCACTCACATTATGAGTACTTAACCTAAGATCGAAAGTTCACGCGGGTCAGGTTAAATTAATCAAAAAGACACCTTCTTTAAGTACCGTTAATAGAATTTTATATTTTAAAAATAAAAATAAATGTAACTTGATGGTATTAAAAATTACTTATAATATAGTATATATCACTAAACTCATAAGTATAATGGGTGATATGGTTAAAAAATATTTTAAAATTCCACTTTTTACGCTAATAGTATATATAATAATAATAATAATTATTATTATGATGATGTTATATAGTGTTTAGACATGATTTAACATTGAGCTAATTAGGAAATTGTGACAGAATAATAGGAAATTGTGTCTGATTATTGGTTAAATTAAATTCACAGAACATGGACACTTTTTTTAGGAAATTTTCAAATGGAACCTAAAAAATAGATTATTACAGCTATCTAATGTTTTGTACATTATTGGTTAAAATAGTAGTAATAGCTTAGATTTTTTTTTATCCAATTTTTCACTAATGATTTAAATTTGTATCGTGTAAAGTCCAAGTGAAAGAGAAAGCTACCTTTAAAGGGACTTTTTATACCCTAACTTAAATCCAAGTTATTGCCGGAAAGAATTTTATTCATCATAATCAACCGCCCGTTCAACGCTTTAACTAAGATTATGTCATTAATTACAAAAACAACTCCCTAATCTATTTAGTTGAACCTAACAAGTGTATGGTACCATTGTTTGATAAAGTTTTGAAAATGGATTTTGTGTAATTTACAATTTTTTTTTTCCCCAAAATGAAATATTTACTATTGTTGATTTGAAATTGTAGTATTAAATAGTTTGAGTTAAAATAATAATAATAGTGGTAGTACTCATTATGATAAAATTAATTAAAATTAGAAAATTAAAAATTAATATTTAAAAAATAATTAATGACCATCTTTGTTTGGAAATTCTCAAACTGGAAACTAACATATTGGATTCTGTGTACTTGCAAGTTTAAATGGATTATTAATGATATCTAATGTTTGCTACATTTTTGGATAAAACTGAAGAATTGCAATATTAAATGGTTTGAGTTTAAACCAATACTAGGACTCATTTTACTTTCACCAATTGTACTTAGTTGACTTTAAAAATTAATTAGTGTTATTGATTATAAATAACTTTGAACTCTTTCCGACATCAATATGGATAATTGGATTTGGAATATGAAGGTTAAAATTATTTAATTTTCATATCAATTTGGATGGGAAAATACGTGTTAGTTCATAGATTTTGACGCTTGGGATGACAAGACAAAAATTCGAAATGTTCCAGTTTTCTGTACATTAGTTCATAGATTATTTTGTCAGATCGACGTTGCTTTTTTTGGCATTTGGAGTCGCAAAATTAGAGTGTATGATTGTATGAATTTTCAAATGACAATCCATGCATTCTTTAAAATTCATTCTGCCAACTCATTGACTCCCAAATTTGATGGCCCATCCGAAATGACCATAACTAATATCTATTGCTTTGATACGTATATCACGTTTTTTTTGTGTGTGTTTTGGGTTATGAAACAAGAATTCAAGGTTATTAGAGTTTTCTATGTGTGTTAGTTAGTCCATAGATTTTTTTATATTTGTTCGATCGACTTTGTTGGACTTTAAATTTGATAGGTCCATCCTAAAATATCCTGAAGAACACTACCATTACTTTGTCAGACTTACACGCTCTTGAGCTTTGAGGTCGTGAAATAAGAGTGAATGATTTTTAGAGTTTTCGGTGTTTGTGTGTACAACCTATAAATTTTTTAAAATTCGTACTTACAAACTCCGTTGGCCTCAAATATGATAGGTCCATTCGAAACGACCTGATGACTAATACTCATTGCTTATATATAACTATCTACTCATTTTTTAGCATTTAGAGTCACAAAACAAGAATCAAGATTTTTAGAAGTTTACAAAGGTGTATTAATCCATAAATTTTTTAAAATTTATTCGGACGTAATTCTGCTAGGATCGCAAACTTGGTCAGTATCAAAAACGGTTTGGTGACCAATATTTATTGCTTTGTTAGGAACGATATAGCTTTTTTGGTGATTAGAGGCCATGAACTTTCATCGCATGATTTTTTTCATAAGTTTTTGGTGTGTATGACCAAATTGTTTGAAAATTCGTCTACAAACTCAGTTGGTCTTCAAAATTGATGGGTTCACCCGAGACGACCTGATGACTAATACTATTTCTTTGATATGTGATAAGGATACTTTTGGCATTTGGGGTTGTAAGAATTTGACATTTTAGAGCCTTTCAGAGTATTAATAGTCCATAGATTCATTCCTACTCTGTTGGGCTCCAAATTTGGTGGGTCCGGCTTCTGGGTGACAACACTATTTCTTTGTCGGGACTGACATACTGCTTTTTGCAGAAGGCGTAACACGTAAATGCATGATTTAGGAGATCTCGTGTTTTTTTGAAATTCACTCTAAAGAATTTTGCTTGGACTTCCAAATTTAATAGTCCATCTCGAGAGCACGTTTGATAACTAATACCTATTGTTTTTGTATGTTAGGTGATGTTTTTGGTGTTAGTACATAGTTTTGAAATTTTTTCGACCTACTCGGTTGGAATTTAAACTAGGTGGGTCCATTTGAAGTGACCTAGTGACAAATATTCATAGCTATGTTAGGATAGATGTTGCTTTTCTTAGCGTTAGGGGTCGCGAAATTAGAATGCATGATTTTTAGAGTTTTCGTTGTATCTTACCTTTAGATTTTTTTATATTTATTCTACCAATTCCACTAGGCTCCAAATTTGATGTGTAAATACAAAATGACTTGATGACTAATACTCATTTACTCAATATGGCAGGAGAAGGTTTTCTTAATATTTGGGGTCACAAAACAAGAATTCAAGATTTCTAAGAGTTTTAGGTGTGTGTTAGTCCATAACTTGAAATTCATTCGTCTCACTCGTTGGACTCCAAACTTGGTGGGTCTATCCGAAATGGCCCGTGAACACACTCATTGTCAAGAAAAGGTGTCATGAGAGGGGGTTGGATCAGAATGTAATGTATGATTTTTGTGGAGTTTTACATGTGTGTTAATCAATTAATTTTTTGAAATTCATTCTACCAACTTTGTTGTGCCCTAAATTTGATGGGTCAAATCTGAAACTACTCGATAACCACACTCATTGTTTCCGATATGACCGACAACTCTTTTTATGGCATTTAGGGTCATAAAATAGCCTGGAGCTCAACAGTCTCCATTTAACAAATTTTGAAAAATCTATAGACTAACATATACTAAAATTCTAAATTCTTATTTTATGACCCCCCAAAGCCAAAAACAATGTTATCAATCACACAAAGCACCGAATTAGTCACCAAACATTTTGGACATCCATTAAATTGTACCAACGGAGCTTAGAGAACCAATTTCAAAATCTACACTACTACACATCGAAAGCTCCTAAAAAATTATACATTTTGATTTCGCATTCCAAACGCCAAAAAGTACCACTGTACCAAGTAAAAAGTGAATATTTATCACCAAACTATTTCAAAGTTGATTTACCTAATTCCAATCCCAATGGAGCCTGGGTCGAACTAAAATTTAAAAATTTATTTACTAACCCACACCCTAAAAATCTGAAAAATCTTAAATTTTGTTTTCTTGAGCCCCGAACACCAAAAAAGCATCACTTATCATAGTTGAAACAATGAGTATTAGTCATTTGTCATTTTAAATGAATTATCAAATTCTGGCCTAACGTAATCGTTAACGAATTTCAATAATCATGCAGAATACACACCGAGCATTCCGATTTCATAATCCTAAATACCAAAAAGCAAATGTCAGCCTTGATAAAATAATGAATATTGGTCATCGTCATTTTGGACAATCCCACCAGTTTAGATTCCAATGTAGCTTCACAATAAAATTTAAAAATCTATATTAAGACACATCAAAACTCTAAATCTAGAATCTCAGACACTAAATGCCAAAAAGTATCTCCAGCCATATCGAAGCAACGCATATTAGCCATCAATCGCTTTGCATAGACTTACTCTCAAATTTGGGGCCTATGAAACAATACTCATTGCTTTTTGAGACTCAAGCGTCACTTTTTTGGCGCTTGGGGTCATAACTTAATGTATGATTTTTAGAAGCTTTCAGTGTATATTAGTCCATAAAAGTTTTATCAAATTCGCCCTATCACCCGTTGGGCTCTAAACTTTGTGGGTCCATCTAAAACGCATTTAGTGATCAATACTCATTACTTTGTCGTGGCTTGTGCCCCTTTGGTATTTATAATCGCAATCGTAATGCATGATTTTTAGAGTTTTCATGTATATTAATCCACAATGTTTGAAATTGCTCTACCAACTCCATTGACCTCAAATTTAATGGGTCTATCTGAAATGATTTGATGACTAATACTCATTGCTTTGATATGACTAGTGATGCTTTTTGGGTGTTTATGGGTCAGCAAAATAAGAATTCAGGATTTTAAGAGTTTTAGTATGTGCTAGTATATAGATTTTCAAAATTAGTTTAACTGATTATGTTGGGCTCTAAACTTGATGGATCCATTTGAAAGTTCCGTTGAGCTCCAATTTGATGGGTCTATCCAAAACAACATGATGACTAATGCTACCTGCTTTGATATGATAGGCGGCAACACTTTTTTTGGCATGTGGAGTTTATAAAACAAGAATTCAGGATTTTTCTAGGGTTTTTCGATGTGTCTTAGTACATAAATTTTAAAATTGCCTCAATCGAATTCATTAGGATAAGCAAATTTGTTTGGTCCATGTAAATAATCTGGTGACAAATCTTCATTGTTTTGTCATGACTGATATCACTTTGTATTTTGGGTCACAAAATCATAATTTAAATTCTTTTAGAAGCTTCAATGTGTTGTCAATAGATTTTTGTGAAATTTATCTGACTAGCTCTATTAAATTTCAAGCTTGGCAGGTCCATCTGAAACGAAATGATAACCAATACTCGTTACTTTATCATGTCTAACGCCACCTTTTTAACGCTTTCAAGGTAACAAAACAGGAATTTAAGATTTTTCAGAGTTTTTGATGGATGCATTCAAGAAAAAATACTATGAGACTTTATTAGTACATTGCCTCCTTTAGAAAAATTCAGGAGAAGTAGAATCCTTGATCAATACTATAAAAAATATTGAGACTTGATTAAATTTGAATTTACACCTAAAAACTCTTCTTTTTTTTGTGTGTGTGGGGGGAAACGAACTATGTGCTTAATAGGGTACAAAATCAAAATTTCTAATTAAAAATAAAGAAGCACTTATCATCTCTACTACACTTTGTAAGTGTTATTTAACATCTTGTTAATGAAAACTTCTTAACAATCATTGCAAGGAAAATAAAAAGAAAGAAAGCAGAACTAAACATGACTAGTTTGATGTAACTACTGAAAATAGTGATGCCCAAAACTTGAGAAAAGGCCCACAATTAAGGACCTAAGCCTTAAGATGCATCAATGGGCTGAACTGGGCTCAAGGGATCTATTTGACTACTTGCTGCCTGGAATAAAGCCCATTAAGTGATCTCATCATTCAATACATAATCTCAATGTGATCATTATCCAGTACTTGTCAATGACTATGAGACTTTTTGAAAAAAATAATAAAAGATATGATTCTACACCTTATTAAACTCCAAGTATATTTGAGATCACTTTGTCAGATTGAATGCAAAAGAAGTTTAATAGTACTGGTGATTTAGTTCGTAGCAGTTCAAGTACATGCAGAACTTATATTGGTACGCTGTTTTGACGATAATATTGTTTACCATTTTAATTTACGTATAATTTGATTAAGAGTCTGCGTTTTAGTTGATTTATTTTAGTTGATACAAAAATATCCAAATATCAAATCCGACTCTACATACTCCCCACACACTGGGATGAAGCCTGCCAAGCATAAGTCATTAAGTCAATCCCAACTTCGATTTTTTGACTTTTTAAATTATTATTTTAACTTAAAATCAAGTGCTTTAAAATATTTTTTTACCTTGTCCAAGAGTTTTATGTGACCGTGAAAAAGATGTATAAGGAATAAATGAGAAAATTTGATGTTCTATATCATTCTTTTTTAAATAAACTAATAATAGGATCCCTTTATTGTATGCACATCCACAAAAGATGATAGTCATTTCATTATGGTGTAATTTTTTGGTTCTTGGAGCAGAACCATTTGATAGTTTTCTACATAGATAAATGTAATTATGTTGAATTGAATAAATAATGAAATAGTTAATATCTTATATGATTATTTTCTATAAATAAGTTAATTCTGGAGTGACTTCTATGGCTGTTTCTTTGTATATAAGAATAGAAATTGAATTCAGAATTGAACCTGAGGTCTTCAACCAATTCCTAAGAGCTGGATAAGCCAATAGTGACTTTGAATTTGTTGTTTGGGGGGAAGGGGGAGGTGGGGGGGGATTGCTTTTATTATTTTTTTTCTTTGTCAAATTGAAAGTTACTAAACCAAGCCTTCACCACTCTTGCCCCAACCATTCCCTAGCAACCAAGGAGTTGTCATCATCTAGCCCAAGACCTTTTTTTGTGTGTGCTAAAAGCAAAAAGTCAGCAGCATGCGTTTCTGTCATATTAAATTCCTTAAACAACAAACCACAATCTGCTCATTGAGAAAGACTATTTTGACTGTTGGGGTCAAGTGTTTCATTGACTACATTCACAAACAGGACCAAAGCTACAACCTTTTTTTTTTTATATGTCCGGACTAATCAGGCTAACCTCAACTAATTTTATGAGGTATCTACTATATCAAATAACTCGTCACTAAATTTAAATGTATAAAAAATTATCTAATGCACCAAGCCACAACATTTCCCTGCTATTCCCCTATGTTGTGTGGATTCATCATCTTTCTAAACATACTCGTATTTGAAGAGAGTAATAAAAGTGTAACACTTCCTGCAAATTGTTCGAATACGCTAAAATTTACCAAAATCAAATACAGAATCACGCATACTCTTACCTAACTTTTGTATACGTGTGGAAGTACCTATGTTCCAGTCCGTTAAATATAGCTACATTTAAACAGATTCAGCAGTAAATGATCACACAATGAATTCATTGCCATTTCAAATTACAAACTTGCAGATCAAACAGACAATATTATGCAAGAATCCTAGTGTTAGATACCTCATTGATTTTCTTTTTTTTCTCCAACTAGTACAAATCCTGAAAAGAATTGCAGTTAGTGAAAGCACAAAAATGAGCAAAATAAACAAACAGAATGTGGTTAACTTACATAGTTAACAATAAATTGACATTGATCAAACCATTCTCATTGCACTCCACATTTGACAGTACTCTTCCCATCCTTAGCCAACATTTTTCGAATTTCCATTGCAGTCCATACACATCACGAAACTGATCCCAGCGCAGCCACGCGCGGCGGCCGCCTCGATCCCATCAAGTAAAATTCCAATTTGCCCTCCTCTAACTTCAACATTTCATCAGCAATTCACCAATCAACCTCCCTTTTACAAATACTAATGGAACTTCACCCTTTTTTGCCCATTAGTTCTCTTAGTTCCTCCTTATCCCTGAATGCATCGATATATCGCGCTCAAACACCCGAGTATCATTCGATTCAAGTATTGCTCTAGCAGTGTTGCAATCCTCAAATGTCTTCCTAATACCCCCAGTGTAGCTGGGTGGTATTACAACTGCATTTTCACCACCTGGAGGGCATTTTTCTCGAATAATTCGAGCATGGTCTCTGCCTCCTGCGAATTTCTAGCGCGAAAGTGGTGTTGCAGACACCATTTTCTTGATCTGTACTTCTTCTTCAGACAGCTCTTCTCGAAAGCTTTCCACGAAGCTGTGGATCGAACAACGGGCTTAAACTCCTCCTCCTCGTCGAAACCACAACAGAATCAACCTCACACTATCACATTTCAGCTCATTCGGGCTCCTTCTTCAAAAAATTCAATCTTGGTGACGTTTTCCATGGACTTCCGCTGCAATTTACTCTTTCAACATACAGTTTTGGGACTAAAATCAACCCCATTAGCACCATTAGCCCTTCCTTTATTCTCTTTACCTCCAAATTTCTTGTATTTTCGCGGTGAGCTCATCTGATTCAAGAACTTCAACGGGCTACGAGCATCAATATCGCCAAATCCACGAAGGAAAGCTCGAGATTTCGGGCTAATTTTGGAATTTTTTACAACAACTTCTTCATCAAGACCTTCCATGAGCTCCCAAGCATTAATAACTTCATGAGATTCTTCTCGGGGTGGCGATTTCTTGACTTCTAACACATCTTTGATGCAGGGGCAGCGGGTTTCGTGTAAAGTTTCCATCTTTTTCAAGATTCAATACACCATAAGTGCTTGAAGTTAAGGACACAACATGATGAGTGTAATCATCACCATTTTTGCTCAAAGTTTCTTGCTTGAATTCGTTTCTGAAGAGTTTGGATGATACACAACCCATTGATTGGGAGTAGGGTAGGGGATAAGGGTTGGGTGGGTGGATTTTTCAGACAAGGATTTGCATTTGGTTTTGGTTGGGTTTTGAAGGTGATGATGATGATGAAAGTGGGAAATTTTCAGTTTTAAAAAATAATAATATTAACATCAACGGTTATCACTGTCCTTACAACGGGCCCCAACGGTCGAAAATTCGAATGAAACCTGTCGGGGTAAATTTTTGTAAGAAACCCTTCAATTTCGCCTTAATGCATCTTTCATCTCAAATACTATTGATTTTAGAAGAAAACCCAACATGCCATCTTCCTTCCCAACTTCCCGGCTTCTCGCTGAGAATCTCGATAATCTTTTCGAGCATCTGTCTTCGTGAGGCTAATTGGAAAAACAAAGAAGTATTAAATTCTTTGTCGCCTTCCGTCCCACCGTTCGATCGAGCTAATATCCTTCCAACACCCAGCCATAATAAGATGAACTATTAGAAATCGTCTATCTACGCTATGCTCACTAATGCGCATAAAAATAACACCTGCTGTGATACATTTAGCCTCTTTCATACCATAACCACTAACAACCTACGAATATGATTTTATAGGCTAAATTTATTTTGAAATACCAGAGATGCCACGGTCGCTCCAATTAAACCACCTACATTACGTGAACCCATTCCATATATTTAGCACATCCCCTTTATCGGTTACACATCGTATATTCTGTTCGTGAAATTAAATTTTAATACGCTTATTAGGATTCAAAACGCTTATTATTATATCAAATGCTATATTTAATAGTAAGGAAATAACTTTATTTTACTACTAAACTCATCATACAAACACATGCTTCATCATAACTTTAATTCAAATTATTATCAATCTATCACGTGAGCTTCATCATCATGTTATATCAAAATACCAACCATTAATGGAAATTTACTCTATTTAATTTATGGAGATATAAATAGGCCTCGTGAATTGAAGTGCCTCTTTTGGGAAAAGTTATTTAATTTATAGCCTAAACTTTATAGGTGACCTCGAGCTAGTTAAGATTTGCCTTGACATTATAAAAGTCAACATTCTTCGAAGCATAGGGACAAGTAGATTAATGCTGGTGACAAGGGACAAAAAAGTTGTCAATTATCAAGAATGTTGTTACTTAAAATGTCATTAAATCGACAACTACACTCCCAAACAATAGTGGACCTTCATTATGGGATACCATATATTTAAAATTTTTAGAAATTGGTGGAAGCCAGATGAGCAGGACAGATTAATTTGGACAATTAAAATAATAAATTAAATTAATAAATGGATGGATTATTAATTGGTTGAAATGTATTAGGGTTGAGATGAGGAAGGTAGAGATGGGATAGGTGATGGATCATGACTCAATACTCCTAACTTTGGTCAAGTCTTAACTTTCGCATCTTCACCATGATTTTGGACGATTTTAAAGCATTTATCTTTAAATATATATTTGACCATGAAATTTAATTAGATTTTGAAAAACTGATCTTCAAATATTTTCAAGTTAACAAAATGGCTCAGCCCAGTTGTTGAGCTTTGAGACTTCCATTCAAAACTTTCCAAGTAACAATGCAATGCTCGCATACAATTTCAAATTTCAAAAACTAACAACTTCAAAACTCAAATCTATTTAATTATCTAATAAAACTTTTTATTTATTTTATTTTTTTTATTTTTTTTGTATTTTTAAATTTTTGTGTCGAGTTAAAAATTGTTCAAACTTTAAATCCAAATTGAAAGGGGGTAAAATGACCTTTACTTCCTTTCTTTTATCTTACTATCAATACCTCTCAAACGGCACCCGAACAGTAGCTTTAATTCGGGCCAAGGAAAGGAAGAAGTTATTCTGGGTTTTCTGCTCACTCCTGAGCCCAGTCCAACAAGTTAGACTTCAAAACAAAAGGCCCAACTTTGTTTCGTCTATGAAAACGAAGCCTCTTTTGTACAGGGCAAGCCCGTTTTTTATTCAAAACTAAAATCTCAAATCAATCAAACATTACGCCTGGAGCATGCGATCGTTATTCAAAAATAAACGCAGAATCTAAAACGATATCAATAAAGTACTGTCCACACACACTTCCACCAAATGTAATCAAATAGTAGCAAATCAGAACTTTTCTCTTAAAAAGAGTATTAATAATTTTCCTGCTTCGCTTTACGTGACACTATTTCAAAAATATCATATGTTATATATAAAATTTACTTTAATTTTATTTTAAATAAATTTTTTTTAAGACTATGCATATTTAGATACAAATTTTTAAAAATAATAATTACATAAATATAATATTATGACATATTTAAAATTACGAATTAGCTTCTTGAAATGTATGATTATCAACTTTGTGTGGCGGCTTTAGTACAGTCTGTGAACAGATAGTGACAGCTAAGAATTAAACAAGGTCAAGGAATTCCAATGTGGTGTGCCCTAATAGTGCTTTATTACTTATCCATATGCTTTTTTTCGTTTTAAATTATTTATCGTAATTTTTAAAAATAATTATTTTACTTCTATTTTTAAAATATAAATGTTAACTAAATAATTTTAAAAATAATTTTAATTAATATTTTTTTTATGAAACGTATAAAAAATACGTCAAATAATTTGGAGACTCATAAAAATACTAATTTTCACCTTTGCTTTTTGAGTAGTACTATATCACTAATGCATGCGCATAAGAAAGTGTGTTCAAGTTATCATTATTGCTACTCTCTAGCTAGGGGTCCCATGTTATCTTTTTGCTTTTCTTTGATAATGGTGATGTTTAGACTAATTTGATCACTAATCATTTTGATATGAAATGTACTTTAAATGGAAAAAAAAAGAGTAAGAATTCATTTGTTTGAGATTGAAGTATTGATATAATAATATTGTTGTTTCTATGTGTGATATTTATATTGAGATTTTCATTTGTATTATGTAAAGGTAATTATAGAAAGAAAATATTCTAATCTTTATCAAGATTATTTTATATTCAGCATTCAATCTGAGATATATGATTAAGAGTGGAATGATTGTATTTATCAAACTATAATCATTGGTTATAACTATATATTTCGCTATTTATATTCTCTTTCATTTCATTTTATATGATGATACGTGATTAGAGTTAGACACATAATTAGCGAACATGTTATATTTCACTCTAATGTGCAATTTCTAGAACTTTTTGAGATTAGATTAAGAATTTATTTAAGTTTTTGAGTATTGAAAAGTCCTATGTTTTTTGTCCTATATATATTACATCAATAATACAATTGACAGGAAGAAAAATAGTTTTCTTTTTCTTGTTACTAGTCAAAATGGGAATAAAAAGACAACTTCATTCATTATTTTAAGATTTTATATTTGACTAAAATATTTAATTTTCATCTTGTTAGAGTTGAGTTCAGATCATTAATAAAAAATAAGAACAATCTTCTAGAATGTTCGCTGCCTTCTACCACGAACATTCGAAGAAGAATTGACATGTCTATTACATATTTGATAAAATTTAATAATTTTATTATAAATTTTGTATCTTTATTCAAAGAAAAAAAGGTATATTAAGCCCTACCAACAAAATTCAAAATCTATTCCAATAATTTTACAATCACGTGTGTAATAAGTTGACGTACAAATAATGATCATTATTAAGAAATATAAAGACATAATAGTATTAAGCAGTGAGCAAAAATCCAAATATCATATTTCACCGACTTTGGATTATGGAACAAATATGAAAACACGGAATTACAAGGCTTTAAATTAGTCCAATTTGGAGTGCTTTGTCCTCTTTTATAATTTATTTCATTTAGTTGTTTAGTTATCGTGTTCATTAAAAATAATTAGGATAGAAAGCGACTATTTTAAAACATATCAAGAATTAAATAAGTTTTATTTGCTATAATATCCTCGTATATAAAGATCCACCTAATCTGCCACATATACTCGCCAGAACCTATGCCTTAGTGTATGACGCAGGATCGAATATACGCTAGCCATACTCCCACTTGTGATAGAGTAGGTTATTTCGATAGACTTTAAATCATTTATGCTTGCACAAAGAAACTTCTTAATTTCCTGCATTTGGTCAGCAAAAGCTTTTTATCTCTATGGGAATTCCATTGGGGATTAATCTCATAAAATGGGCAGGTCAAAACATATACTTGAAACAAATCTCATTACAAGGCACAGTTAGCTGTGGGGGCAAGAACCTCATATATTTGTTCTACAACTAATGTAAAGAGAGAAATCAATGTAGTAGCAGAAAACACTTAAAGCCAATACTTCAACCATCAATTTTCCTTTTCTTCTTTGATTTTTGATCTTGAGATTGGTCGAAGGACCCTCAAGAGGTCAATGCACCATGACCGCTTTTCCTGAATCTTTGAATAGATTGGTCATTGGATTTTGCAGGGCCCTCGCTGTGTTTTCTCTTGGTAGATTTGGATGAACTCCTGATCGCATAATACTCCGTGTCCTAGTACTTTGAGTAGGAGCGTGCTGGCTTGTGACAAAGGGTCATCGTAGTAGCAGACGATCTCTGAGCCATCATCTGCTTCAAGTTTATGCTGCTCTGTTTAAGCTCACTTGGCTCCGGGTAATGGATAAGTGGAAACATTTCTGAAATTTTGCCACAGCTGCCAAACATGCAAAAGCATCACAATTGGTGCAACAAACCATCTCACATGATGCTCAACAATGATAACAATGAGAGGGGAAAAAGTTGAATCTCAAAATAAAAGGATAGTGTCATAAACAGGATAGTCTTTGTGCGGGAAAAACCATTATGCTTATACATCAGAGACGATCTTGAAGAGGTGGACACTAATTGACATATGATTATACTGTTTGAATGTAGTCCACGCTCCACACTGTGTGCTCTTTCCAAGAACAATTTCCTTGGCAAATAAAAGCTGGAGTCATGGGTACAATCTAGGCTCAAATATCATATAGTTTGACTTTTAAAGTTCTTTATATTGGTGACTAGAACAACTCAATACAATTCACAGTCAAAATCTGCTTAAACACCTTAATATTGTGCTTTTACGCCAAAATAGCAGTTGAATCTTGTAGAGGTTCACATTAAGGAATAAATAAATAAGTTTCACCAAAATATAAACAAAGAGCAATAGTAGTTGGATTATGTACAAGTTCCACACAATTAAGAGAGAGCAGTAATTTTTCAAATTGTAAAACAAAAAGAGTATGTTTTAATGTGGACATAATACAACAATCATCAAAGATATTGCGTCACATTAGCTGCAGTACTCACATGAAAACTATGCAAGGAACAACATAATGGTTGGTACAACCAAATTATGAAGTATGATGCCTCAACTGTCAATAAAATAGCTTTGAATTGAACGACATAACAAAGGAACAGATAGAGATGCCATATCCAAAGGGCCATTGCAGTATTGCACGTTTTCAGTGCTGAGAGATCATGAGTGAATAAGCAGACAAACGGACAGCAATATGCAAAGGTACTTGTATTATGAAAGAAATGCCCAGAAAGTGTTACCAATTTTGGCTCAGACTCAGAAGATAAAAGACCACCGCATCTGGGTCCAACGCTTGCTAACTGACCACTTTACATGATTTACCTAATACAAGAGTACTATTGAGCAAGATGTTAAGAAATTAAAAGAATCTTTCATTATCTTAAAATGCCTACTATGGAAACTAGAGGTGCTGAGGTGGGGAAGCAAATTCAATTAGAAGTAAATGTTATTCTTAAGACTATACTTCATAGCTGAATTCAAAGCTGCCCATATGCCCACTGGGTGATGGAGCTTCAACGAAACTTCTTGCCCATCGAGACCGGGATGCTGGAGTAGCCAATTGGAAATGTAATAACTCAGAACTGATGCAAGTGACAATGACTAAAAAATATATTAACAACCTCTAGTGCACATCCAACATTAAGAGTCATGCTCATTCTGTTTAAATCATAGTAATTCATAAAGTAAACTCACTCTTTTGTTTGAAACTAGGAAAGGATGGGAATCCCTTGTATGGCATGTCCCAGAGAAAATAAAGAGGGACAAATCTCTTCATTAGTAGGGTAATTTTCACCATGTGAGGGAAAATATTAACTCAAACCTTTTTTCTTTGCCAAACCAATTTTCTCACTTAGAGACCGAGGCATCTAATTTTCTTCCGTGGGAATGTCTTGGCTTGCGCCTGCACTGTTAAAGGAAGAGAAAACTTTGTCTCAATTTCTTAGTCGCTTTCCATTTCTTTGCCTTCCCCTTACCACTTTCCAAACGAAACATCAATTCCAGGATTAGAAAATTATCCCTGGATGATGGAAGAAATTCTTTCTTTCTTTTAATATGTAAATAAAATCTCATAGATAAACAAAGTCATCAGCGGAAAATGCATATTGGGTGAGAAAAAAGAACCTAAAATCGAATCAGAGAATATAATGTACTCTAAACTATGATAACATGAGAATGTACATTATACTATGATAACATGAGAAAAGAAAAACCCAACAAATATCTTCATCTTCTGTACACTAAAATACATAGATGTTGAAAGAAACTTGTTCCACTATTATTTCCAATTGTGACTTGAACAAATGGGGGAAAAGAATGCATCTTATTACATCCTAAAAGTGGAGTAAAAATAAATTCTCGAATCTTACTTGGATTAAAGGGCCACTGTATAAGTTTAGGGAGCTCAGTTGAGTCTGTTAAGTTGAGACGATAAGTGAATCCTTTTGACCTCCCTCAAATTCTGGGGGCGGTTTGTAGCTCAGTTCATTCGAAGCATCCATAATGATGGAATATGATCAGTAAGAGTGCTTGAGAATTGCAGACAAGATAGCTCCTGAAGCATAAGTTTACACAGAAAAGCATGAATACAAGATAACTCAAAATTTGAAAATCATGGAGAATTAATAGATCTTTGACCAAAGCAATAAGATAAACAATCCAACTGTGAACTTATTAAGACTACCAAAGCTGCAGCAGATTAAATTTGATAAGACTTAAAATTCGCACAAGCACAAGTCTTTCTAATGCTCCAATCACTTTTTCATAAAGTAAGTTGACTCATTGATTCATCTAATGCTCCAATCATTTGAACTCATAAACACAAACTTCTACAAATTAACTTAAGAATTGAATAAGGGCAATCCCAATCACCTATGCCAGGCTACTCGGCACTTTCTGTCTGATTAACTATTAGTTCAGTTTCCATGGCAGACAATCCAATTCTCATGTGCCAAATTTCAAGAAACAGAGTAAAATATACGTAACACATAAAGCCAAATCAACATGGTACTTATGTAAACAACCTCTAAAGGTTGATACTCTTGTAAATATACGTACATTACAAAGCCAAATCCAGGATTTAATAACAGTAAGAACAACTTTACACCATACATTCTATTTTTCAAAAAAAAAAAAAAAAAAAAATTCAGCCTCGAGTAATATGATTCTTGTGGCTAGCCCTCTTTAATTTAGGGTACTCAAAAAGGCACAACTAAGGATGCACCACGAGTAATATGACTCTTGTTATATCTCTTAGTTCACCTTGAGTCTTTTCATCTCAACCTATTGGCTGATCCACGTAAGAACCACCGGGTACACATTCATCCTGGGACTTCCACCACTATAATACTCGGGAATGTTTTTGTACAGCGGCATTTACTGTTTCTTGTACTTTGTACTATCTTGGTGCTATTGTGTTGTTTGCTTCAGTTCTCTCTAGAGTTAAATACTACTGACCTTTTCCAACAACAAAAAACAAATTTTCATGTTCAAAAATCGATGCTTTATTTACTCAAACCCATGTTAGTTTACTATACCATTACAACTTCTAGCAACTAAGAATGCTTATTAAGCTGTAAAATTCTCACTTATTAGACAATTGCAGCAAAGCGGAAGTATAATCCAGCTCAATAAATTCAAGCAGAAAAGAGCAGAACCCAAACAAATTTTCGAACTACTACATCAATTGCTCGGGAGAAAAAACCCTAATCGAGAAATCTTATGGAGAAAAAAAGGGAAAAATAAAGAAAAAATTAGTACCAGCAAAGAGCGGCAGGTTCGGGAGCTCTTGTTTTCTCTTCTACTACTTCTCTGCAAAACGCAAAACCCTAATCGAGAAGTTAGAAGAAAAAGTAATTTCAAATTTCCTTCACATAAAAATAATATTGCTCCTCTAATTGAATTCTGACAAAAGAAAGTCCCTAAGTACAATTTCTTCAACTATTGCCCCTACCTTTTAATCCTTTTGGAATTATAAGGTCACGTTTCGGGTGTTAAACGAGCGGATTGATATTTTTATTGTTTTTCGTTATATTTTGTTCTGATTGCATTTTTTTGTTTGGCTGGGCCTTTCGAAAATAATCTATCTGTCTGCTGCAAAGATAAATGATAAGGCTTCACGATTTTGCGTACATCCTATCCTCCCCAAAACTTCACTGTAAAACTATACTTTATACGTTATCGCTTGCTATTATTCTTGTAGTTTGTTTAGTATTTAACAAAAATATTTATCTCTCGTTATACTTATATAAGATATCAAAAGAGAAAATATTTTTTAAAAGATATATTAATAAAATTTCATTTGTCAATTTGAATTATATATTACCAACTTTTTTTTAAATAACCTGAATTTAAATAATTCAAAATAAATTGAATTAGTGAAAAAATTATTTGACCCGTCTAAATTTGCCAAGTGTTTAGTTATATTTTCATGCATTAATTTTGTCACCACTATTTAAACTAAAACTATAAATATTTTCTTCTTGTCCTTATTTTCCATATACATTTATTCTGACTTATTATGTTCTTTTAACTCACAAAAATTGTTGCTTTTACAAATTGCATTTGACTAATGTTTATAGAAATTTTTAGGGCATTATTTGACTTTATAGTTTCTTGCCTTCTTTCACATTTGAATTTAGATTTATTTTTAAGAAAAAAAGTGATAGAATATATTTTCTCTTTGTTCGAAACTATACTTATTAGTCAACAATATATAATGATAGTAAGACCAAAACTATGAAAAAATGTCAGTAGTAAAATACAAATTAATCCTGCCTAATTAGTACTAAAAATTAAACGATTAAACGACAACCAACATTAAACGATTTTCATTTGTTTCAACAGGAAAGAATTTCTCTGAAAGCTTTCTATTACTAAAAATCAAATAATTAATTATCAACTTATCATATCATATAAAATCAAAATCAAAACATAGAAGTCATACTAGAGTAAATCAACTATTCCTTTATAATAACAATAAAGTATTTTAAAATTAAAATTAGTACTTTTAAATTAAAATTTTAAAATTTTAAATATTTTAAAAGTTAAAAGGTTAAAATAAAAAGTTTTATCAAAAATAATTTTTTGTAGAAAATTTAAAAAGTACATATTCAAAAGTCGAAAATTTGACTTTTGTCATTACATGTACTACTATAAACTTCTCGAAATCTTCTTAATAATTTTGTTAGGTAAAACATAAAATCAGAATATTAGTTCCTAATAAATTTATTTTATTCTTATCATTTTTTTTGACTTTATTATATAGACTCCTTAGGCAAAGTGCGATATGACTAGATTCTAGATATTTTTCTATATATATATATAATTAAAAAAATCAAAAAAGATAAAAAAATTAAAAAAATTAAAAAAATTAAAAAAATTAAAAAAATTTTATATATATATATATATATATATATAAAATATAAATATTTTAACGAGTTTGAGTTTTGAAAATGAAAATTATACGATTAAAGAGTATTTTTTAAAAAATGAGTTTTATACAATATAAATTCAATTAATCGATCAACGAATTTCGAATATCAATAATTATATAAAAAGAAATATTGCAAGATTGTAGTTTTCAAACTGGGCCACCGGTAGTCCAACAAGAATAGCGGATAATTCTTTCCATCAAAATGATATACATAATCAAATCACTTATTTGACCTAATTAGGTAGTTTGGTTCAATATTAGTTACTATAATCTAGTGAGGTTGACTTAATTAATGTTGGTTTAATTTTGATTAATTTGTCTTTTTCAATATTTTTTTTGTAAAAAAAAAAATTCTAAAGAAAGATTTATGTGCAAATTGCATGAGATGAAATTAAGGTCAATTAAAGCTTGACAATTGAGTGTAGTTATTGACAATGCCTAATTTGTTAATATCACTTTAAATGAAAGAAAAAATTTGTACCTAACATACATAGACTTGCGTTTATTCTAATTAAGAGTACATCAACTTAGTTCCTAAATTAATAACCTATAAGCTAATATAGGGCCAAAATAATTAAGTCTATTAGACTAAGTAATTACAAAGTAAATATTATTTTAATGGTGTGATTATTGACCAATTCCAATATTTAAAGTTGTCTAGCTCTACCCACCTAATCACTTGTTGGTTTGACAAATGTCCTACCAATCAATCTGGTTGGTGTTCTGCTTTTCCTAATTTTGAGACTTTAAATTCTCTTTTTTCAATATTCGATATTCCTCGTTTCTGTTCTCTTATCCATGCTATAAAGAAATATTTATTGTGTAAGCACAAGTGAATCTGAGGTGTCGTATATGTGCTCTACAAGGCACACTTCATCTTTCTTCCCAAAGAGGCCCCTCCTCGCTTTTTTTTTTTAAATAATAATTTGAAGACGACATCATACCACGTTATGTTTGAACGATATGATTTTTAGTATATCTCTACAAGGTTTCCTACTAATCTAAATAGCTAGTGATCGGTTTCTTTTTGCAGAAAGTGTGTCAAGCTTCCATGTGCGGTGTATCTCATGCATTACAAGCACTACCGCTCGACACCATTGAGAAATAAAAATACTCTTTTTATTCATTCCATCACAATCATCAAACGAATTTAACTAATATCATGCTAGAAAATACGAAGCAAAACTCACACTATTACTTTGTGTAGATATTTATCTTTAAAGATTACATGACATAGCAAATGCTAAATTAGAAAAAGAAAATGACCTTGATGACTTCCTAGAGAAATTAAAAAAAAAATTAAAGAAAAAAATTAAGAGTTTATGTCTGATAACATATAATTCTTTCAAAATAAATAATAATAATTATTCCTATACATAATGACCAATTTCAATAATTCTTTTATAATCTATAAGACTTTCTTTCCCACTATTAGTTTATGGGTCACAATCCCCCAAGTTTTATGTAGTTAATTATTAAATTTCATAGTTAAATAAAATTTGTTTAATTTTTCAATTCTTTGGTTAGAATTTAAATATTGTAACAATCATTTATACCTAATTCCACTAAAGTAGTATCTAACACAAACCAAATTTTGGTACCTAATAGAAGTCATGCAGGCCTATTGATGTCAGCAGTAGCTTATATAAGTAATTGGTTCATATTTAATTAATCTAATCAATTGTTAATAATTAATTATTGATTGTTGTGCAAGTTATATGATTACTTTGATCCATGTAATTGAATGGATGCAATGGGATCCCTTCCACCCCAGCCGTGAGGTTCTGATTCGAGTTCTGAGATATATGGAGAAAAATATTGTTGGGAGTCTTATAACGAGCCACTGAATGCGTAATACGACCAATGACCACACGAAAATCAAGACAAAGGTGAGAATCAAAAAATAAATATGATTACTTTGATTTATGTTTAAAAAACAATAAATGTAAAAGGAGAAATTATCAAAATAAACAAAGAGAAAGAAATTCACTCAAAATAATAAATACTTAATATACAACTTGATGTCACTACACTATTTTTAAAATTGACTCCTTAACTTACCACTCTTAATTTAAAATTTTAGCTGCATCTAAAAATATTTTTTTAAATATTTTAACTTAGTGTGTTTCTGAATAACACATCAAATTAATATAGGAGAAATAGTGAAACATCACTATTATATTTTTCAATCTAAAACCAAAAGAACTCTTGTAGAACCATCTCCAAGTAGCTCTCTTATATTTCATAGGCATGTTGTTGAAATGCTCAATCACGCTGTGAATTCAAATTACACTCCCTAAACACGAGATTCATAACACCTACACACATCAATCAAACATACACTAACATTATATAGCGAAATATTATCAACAATAAAATTATCTATAAAAATATGTATTCCGACAAATTAGAGGTGCTGAGTTGAAAATTCTTAAAGTTAAAGAGCTCGAAGTTTACAAAAACTTATAATAAAAATATCAATTTGTGTATTAAGCCTAATAGTATAGTAATGATAATCACAAATAAAACATTTTGATACTTAAACTTGAACAAGTTAATGACATTTCAACTAAAGATCTCTTTGATAATTTACAAATATTGTAATACACTAAATTTATGACAAAAAATGATTGTCCCTCTTAACAAACTTCACTTTTTTTTTTTGCTATATAAAAAAGAGACAATCTTAAAATTTACCACCTCATTCAAACACAAATAAAAAATATTCTAAAGTGTCCCACAGATTCATATTTCATAGTAAACAATGTACAAAAAAGTTCATCAAATCATTGACTATCTCAGAAAGTAACATAAATTTTTTTTTTTTTGGAAGTTTCCTTTTGGTTCACTTTCATTTTGGCAAAGATGAACTCCATCTTCTAGAAAAAGAACACCACTGGTCCATTGTTTGTTAGTATTATTCCCTGCCTCAAATTTTTTTCAAGAAGGAGCGATTTATCAAAATCAATCTATATATATTATAGCATGTTGTATATATAATAGCCTTTCAAATTTTATTTGCTTAATCGCACTAGATAATAAGGTTGGCTTCTCGTAATTCAAATCATGTAAACCTAGATCTAATATTTCAATATATTTATATGAGAAAAGTCGTAATAATACAATAACTACTCTACCTTTCGGGGTGGCTCAATTGGTTTTGACTTGGGATTTTTATAATGAAAGTCTCAAAGTTCGAAATCCTCCGCTGCATAACAGGGGATTGAGCTTTGATGAATGAAATTTCTCAAAGAGATCGGAAATTGGTTTCAATAAGGCTTTTTACCTTTTCGTGTATTGTATATTTATTCATATAATTTTAAAATATTAAATTAATTTTTTTAAATTTAGTTTCGAAGAGGAAGAAGATAATTTTTTTATATTATTGAATTTTTAATTATTGTTTAATTACTATTTTAATAAATAAAAATTCAATTTTTTAATTAGTTAGTAAAATCTGCTTCCTGTATGCTCATTGCCTTAGGATTCTCTTCCTTTTCACATTATCCGCCATTTTCCTTCCTACTCTACTGTTTTCACTCTCTCTCTCTCTAGAATTTCTAGTTCTTTCTCTCTTCTAGAATGCCTCAAGTTGATTTGGAAACTCTAGTTTCAGGCCTGTGCCAAGGCGGAAGCATCGAAAGCTGCATGTGAAACTGGCTGACAGAGACGGCGAAAAGCCGGTGAAAGACGATTTGGATGAGGAGGAGAAGCAAACTGGAACTTCCAACTGATTTTCCGCCGGAATCGTTCTGGCTTTCGAAAGATGCTGAGTTTGATTGGTTCGATCGAAACGCCTTTTTGGACCGTAAACAGTCTACGAAAGGTATCGGTCCAAACACGACGAACTTGAATCCAGGTTCAAATTGAGTTCGCAGAGATTCTCCTCGACTTTGAAATCTAAGGCTTCGATTATTTGATTTCCGAAGACGCAGAAGGCTAGTTACGTCGATTCGAAACGGCGAACTTGTAAACCGGCAAACATAAGACTTTTTCCAGCGAAGCGGTCTGAATCCACGTTGAAAGCGGCGTCGGTTACGGAACCGTCATCGCCGAAGGTATCTTGTATGGGAAGAGTAAGATCGAAACGAAGTTAGCCGTCGATCATCGAAAATGAAGAAAATGTGAAAAAATCACTCGAGAGATCACGAAGCAGCAGTGGAGAGAAACGCAAACCGGATTCTACGTTCACGGTTACTATCATCTGGTCGAGCAGGGAGTAACAAAAAAGCCGGCGAGGTCCAGTACGGATAAAGTGCTGGGCTCAAGGGTAGAAGAACCAGTAAAACCGATGAGAAAGAGCAAGAGCGTGAGCATAGGGAAAACACGCGGAGCTCCGGTTGGTGTTGAGCCTGTTTTTTCTGAACCAGTCGGTTTAGGAGGGATGAAGCGGTTCTCTTCCGGCCGGCGATCGGAATCATGGGGCGGCGACGAAATCAACGCAGTTGTTTAAGGTGGGTCCTAATGGAGGAAGCTCGAAAAAGGCAGCTGAAAAGTCTTCATGGTAGTTGGAGTTTTTTCTTTTGGAATTTTGGCAGTAAAATTACGGTACCCTTTTATGTTATATGTTCTCCTTCTCTTCTTGCTTTTGACCTTTCAGTAATAGGATGATGAATAGGTTTATTATATATAGATATTGTAAATAGATTTGATTTTGGAGTGAAGGCTTGTAAATTTTACTATTTCTATTAGTTTACAGTATTATAATGAAAATGATTTGAAATAATCATTTTTACTTTGGTTTCTATTATCTTATTTGATATTAATATTAATAAGTCATTACTGCTTAATTCTAATTTAGTTCAACAATCAAAATAAAAGGCATTATGTTGTAAATATTATATTTAGTGTCCTTCCATTAGCTATTTTTCTTTTGGCCTTGAAAAGAAACTTACACTAAACCAAATTGAACGAGAGAATAATAATTATAATTAGAAATTAAATTATTAAATTTAATTTATGATTTTAAATTTTGTACGTTTTTTAAAATAATATTAAATTCGAACTGATTGATTAAAACAATGGGTTACAGCACTTGAGAATAATCACAGTCTGTCGAGGCAGAATTGTGACTTGGCACATGAGTTTGCTTCCACGTCGGTGTATTAATATAATTAATAACATATTCACAATTTTATACAAGCAAGAAATCAAGAGACACGATGTGATATATGTAAATTTATCTTTATTTTTTGAATTTCACATCCAAGAATTTCCTTTTTATTTATGTTTAAAGATTTAACTTGAATTTAAAGTTTAGAGTTAAAAATAGAATTGAACAAAATAAATTAAATTTACCATTTATTTTATAAAAAATTAATAATATTTAATTTTAATTAAATTACATGTTTTTTTTGTTTTTTTAATATTTTAAATATTCAATTAAATTATTGATTGAACTTAGCCTAACTAATGATTAGAGAATTAATATTATCAGAGTTGGATATACCGTCAACTCTGCTAACTTGGCTCTTATTTTAATTGCCAACTACATATTACTCAGTATATCTCAGTATTTTTTCTCTCTCTCATTTCTTTATTTATTTGGTTATTCTTTCCAAAATCCCCTTGATTTTGTAATCAATTTCTGTTGTAAATTATGACATTAATAATTACTTGTTTAAAATAATAATTTAAACATTAAAATTAAAATTAAATTTAAATTTATAAATAAAGTCTTATATTAATAGCTTAAGTAATTTGAGCTTAACTAATAAAAACAACTTTATATTTAAAGCTTGAATCCGAAATTCAAAGAATTTAAATCGATCTCAACATTTTCGAGACGGAGAACAAATATAATATATATATATATATATTTTTTACAAAAGAATTGATTCTATAGTTTCAAAATTGTATAAATTAAAAGGTATGAACCATCGAATATATTGGTAGGGTGGATATAAAAGAAACAAAATAACTATTTTTAAAGATTATGTAGAATGATAAGTACTTTATTTTTAATCAAACAATAATTTTTTAAACATAAAAAAAAAACTAAACCAAATCAAACCGATAGTTTTTATTTAATTTTATATATAAAATTAAATTAATTGAGTTTGAAAATAAATTCAAACACCAAGGACAATAAAAAACTAAGTAGAAGGAATTTTTTTTAGTCGTACAAGCTTTTGACATTTATTTACTCCCTTTTAGATGGCTGAAGTCAAAACCATCGACTAATTTAATTAGTCAAATTTTGGTAACTTAGTAGTAGTGCTTTTGGAAAGAATATTAATCTTTTTAACTTGCTTGTTATATTAAAAATATTTTTTTAAAAAAATTATTGTTATTATTAATTAACTATAAAGTATTACCTTTAAATTTAACTTTTTTTCAGCATAATTAGCCAAGAATACTCTAGTAAAATAAACTCTATTAAATAATATCTATCAGGAGTGCCAAGTCAAGAAATGTCAAATTAAAAAAGAATGGAGGGAATAGTGAATGCAATCTTTTCTTCCGTTTATCTTAGTTTATATGATCTTATTTCTTTTTTAGTTTGTTAAAAATTGACTCATCTTTAGATTTGGAAAAAGTTAAATTCAAGCCATCATATTCTTAATGATAAACTTTTATATTCACAAACGATTTTTATGATATACTTAAATCACAAGTTTCAATAGTCTTATCAGCATATTCAAATGTCATGGCGTATTTGAAATCAATTATCTCAATTTTTTTTTTCTTTTAGAACTTCTCATTTTATTCTTAGTGATAAACTTTATAAGGAGTCGTTATTTAATGTGCTAGTAAAAAGTAGCCTTTGCACCTACGAAAACTGTCGAAGGACGAAAGTGATAAATGAGTAAAATTTATAAATAGTCACTTTTCAGTCAAGGTAATTAAAAAATTAGTTACTATATGTCCCCAAATTCTAAAGAAGTTTTACTCGTAAAATTTCAAACTCCATGATAAGAATTATTTTTCATTACGGGATCGAAAGTTGCCATGGACACAATTATTACGAATTTGTCCCTATGCGCTAGATATATGTGAGGCCCAATCCAAGCCGCTTACTTATTAAAGGTTGGGCTGGGCTTCATACATCTGAATTTGTCTTCCATTTATGGGCTGGACTGTCTTGTATTTCTCTTGCATGTTGAATTCAATGGAGCTTCCCAAAGCTTCTACTTGCTCTCTTGATATTGATCTCACCTGTAATATTCACAATTATTTATTTATTTGGCACTTAATCTATATTGATTACAAAAATTAATCCAAATTTAGCAACTAAGAAATCTCATTACTTTCCGCGTACCTAATCAAACTACAACATATAAATAAAATGGAGGGAGTACTAATTATGATATTAGCACTCCAACAATGTGATACTGTATGTATCGTCAGCCAAGAAGCTCTGGCATCACACATTAGCACTAACGATGCGGTCTAGTGATCAATGCTGTGAGTTGAGAACCATGAGATTTCGGGGACTAAATTTCTACTCGCACTTCAGACTATTTCTTCCATCCAACCATCCACCACCGATGGACAAAGTACTACTTCGGTGCATATGCTGATCGGAGATAGTAATAAATATCTACGAATTAGTCAAAAAGATTAAGTGGCGTAGCATTTCATACCTTGCCAAGGATGTACCAAGTGACAACCCTTGTAGCATGGTGGAGTTGTCAAAGAACCAGTGTAGGTGTAGTATTTGGTGAATGTTCCTTATTTCATGTGTGTCAATTGTTCCAAGCTGAACTTGTGTTTCTTTTTGTGTTGCTACATCTCTTTGCTAGCTCACTAGTTTGTTATGAAGCTGATGAAAGATAAAAAATGTTAACATATGAAATAGGGATAGAGTCGGAATTTTTATTACGTGATTCAAAATACGATTAAGATAACACATAAGAGCTCTTAGGTCGCTAAGTGTCGAGATTTCGATAAATATAAAAGAAATTTTGATTTTATATACACTATATAACTTTTGCATGACAAAGATTTAGATGAACCCCTTCAATCCAAGCTATGATATATACCGATAAGAGAATCCAAAATTTAATTTAAACTATATGGTTCGATTTCCTCGGGATTATATCATAAACCATTTGATTTATTGGGTATTTGAAATTCTATTATTTTATAGTTATTAAGGTAAATTTTAACATAAAGATTGTGGTCTGAAGAGCCATTGATCGATGAACCCTACCAATTAACGTCCTGGTTGTTAATAATCCATTAGTAATAAAACTTCAAGTATCATTAAAGGTCATGATGTAATGACAAGTTTTCATTTTATTCTTAATCAGAAATCTCGACTCAACTTTGAAAATGAAGTAATATGTGTTTAGAGAAAAATGTGATAGAACCTTGGTCATTAGGGGATCAGGATGACCCAAATGGAAGAGAATTGCCAAAACTGCTATATTGTCCTCAGCAAAATGAACTAGATGAAGCTCTGCTGCATATCTGCAAATGTTATATATAATTATGCTCAGTTTGCACGCACCTCAACCGGCAGGGCGAAGCTAAGTTGAAGAAAGGTGTTAATTAAATTGCTTTAGTTGAAAAAATAGAGCAAAAGAAGTGATCTTTTTCGACATATCTATATTGTTGAATCCCCTGGCAAAGGTGGTTCAAAAGATGTTTTAGATCAAATATAGGTTCAAATCTCAAGTGTGAAATTCTCGTATTTTTGGAATCCCCTAAACTTTGAATTTGTCACCCTTGACTATATTCCTGAAAGTACCTAGTATATTCCGTCAAAGACAGTAATAAATAATTTTGACCATCAAAATTTAAACGGATAAGAAAAATATTATTTAACATTTTTTTGTTTCTATTAATATTTGAACCCCCATTTTTAAGATTTACCGCTTTATTGGAATATGATCATAGAAATCATGAAAATGAGTTATATATATTATATATATATATATATATATATATATATATATATATATATATATATATATATATATATATATATATATATATATATATATATATATATATATATATATATATATATATATATATATATATATATATATATATATATATATATATATATATATATATATATATATATATATATATATATATATATATATAATGATAGATAAAAAAAAAATCAACATAAATAGGCAAAAGGAAGAAAAAGAGTAGAGATAGTCATACTGAGTGCCATCAATTGTGTGTTCAGAAGGAGAATGCCAATGCATTTGCTTAAAGTTGTAAATTTTACCATCCACTATTAAACTTCCTGCATTCTCCTATATTTTATCTGCAAAATATTGTTAATAAATCTCTCATGACAAATTAATAATAATGGTAAAATAAAAAATTTAAAAATTCATGTCAATTATAACACATCTAGTTCTTCAGCTTATTGGTAATTCTAAATTTAGATCTTGCGATTAAAATTTGCAGTGCTTTTATTGCTTACATTTGACTCGCTATATTAACGTTAAATATAGAATAACAATACAAACTTAATATAATTGTCTTCTTCTTCATTTCTAAAGACAAAGGACGATTAAAAAGGTCATCATTAAGAAAATAAGATAGTAATTTCGATTAAAGAAAATTTTAAAATTAAGTCCGGGAAGTGTTAATACTTAGTAATCATAGTAAATTTGAAAATATTCAAGGCAAATGTATCAAAACACACATTTCACTATCACGAACGAACTTGTAAACAACAATAAATTTGGATAAATAAAAAGATTAAGAAAACTAACCCCAACATTAAATCCATTATCAACCAAAGTAGCAACTTCAGTGTGATTATATTGCATAATCAAGGGCTTCAACTTCTTGTTAACAACACAATTATCGCTAATAACGTTAATTGGAGATTGTGACTTGCCATTTGAGCAGGCTGAATATGTTGGCCCAATCTTCCCAACTATTTGGGCCTACTGGGCCTGTGTAACCAAATTTGACTTCAAACCATCACCTAACCAAAAACAAAAAATTTGCTATATACACCGAAGAAGTTATATAGACAGTTGTTTAGTCAATGATTTTTTGTTTATTTTTCTTTTACAACTTATATGGACCTTTTGTGACCACGGTCTAACAATCCCTTTGAGAAAATTAAAATTTTTACGAGAAAACATTAAAACACACCTAAAATTTTATTAATTATTAAATATTATACGACTCGCCTAATATTTTGTCTGTATAGTTGAGAAACATACGAGTAAACATCAGACCTCAGTCTAACGTTCTCTTGAAGGGTAATTTCCTAAAGGATATATTTTCATAATTTTTTAAAAATATGGACAAATCCTAAACAGGGAACCTAAAAAGGAAACTTTATGTAAATCAACCATATACACTAAGGGGCAAAAAAGTTATATACAAAATTACTATAGTTTTTTTTAATACTATCATGTCAGTAGATAGATGATATTTACGAATCAAATGATTAAAGATGATCTTATGATATATATCATAATGAAATAAAAGAACAATTATATGTTAATTAATACTCTAAGATTAATTTAAAAAGTAAGAACTTTAGACAACAAAAATAATGACTATGATGTTTTGTTCTTTTTAAAAGCATATTCTCATCACAAACACGTCAAACAATTTTCAACAATTAAAGCAACGAATAGCTTCAAACTAGGATGCTTTTTATTGCCTGTATTTTTTATTTTTTAATTTAATATTTCGATATTTCAAATTCACTAAATTTCGATTAATTTTGACTCGCCGCGCGTAGGAAAAATTTAAGAGAGGGGAAGTGCATTGAGACGTTCCCACAAAGGTGGACAATTGCGAATTTAGAATTTAAAACTTATGAGTTCGATATTTTATCCTTCTAAGCTATGATTCTAAAATGATAGTTTGTTTATCTAATACATCCGTCGAAGAGGGTTAGATGAATTTCATTCATCACACTTGTGTTCATGAGAGATGATGTGATTCAAAAATTTAAATTTCTTGATTTGATCGTTAGAATTATATCTTTTCCAATGCCAAAATACTCGAATTCAAGCTTAAACCTGCAATGTTTGCTCAAGAAAATGAAGAGATAAGTGGACTTCACTAGATGCAGAAGAAAACAGATTGAGTAGAAGAACTACACATACACTGATCACCTTAAACTGAAATTCCAATTAACATCATCCATTTCTGTTGCAAAAAATAAAAAATTCAGTATCAATTTTCTTGAAAACCCCAAAACAAGAATTTAAATGAAACAAAAAAAATAAAATAATAAAATAAAAATTGTATTATTGATGACTTACAGAGGATGTCTGAAGGAGAGACACCTGTATCTGAGATGTTTTTTTTTCTTTTGTTGGAACATTAACTCAATTTGTGTCCTTTATTTATATAAGCTTTTTTGGGAGAACCTTTACTATATCAAAAGTTGCCCATTATTTGCTTTTGCCTTTTTTGTTTGAGGATATTAGTACTTCTTTTCTAATTTAACTTATAACAATAGTTACTAATTCTATTAGGAGCATATAACTTGCTATAACATATAACGATAATTTGATTGGTTATTTTTTTTAAAATATTAATAGATTTGTATATATAATTTAAATACATTTTAAAGTTTTATATCATGCGTGAGAGTTTCAATTAGTGACTTAATTTGTTTACTTTAATTTAAAAATGAAGATAAATTTTATCGCCTTTTATGGCTATTAAAGATTATGGCAGGATTTACAAGTGTCTTTTCATTTTTAACTAGAAAGTTCCGATTTGAATTTAAAAATAAAGTCAATTTTAGTAAAGAGTATTTTATCCCGCAAAGGTATCACAATTTTCAAGGAATATTGGGAAATTTATTGAGAGGGTGCATTTATTAGTATGATATTGTTAGTTGAATGTGAATGCTTGTGGAACTTTTTAGACTGTTAAAGATAAATATTGGAGCAGTATCTTTTTCTGAAAATGTGTTATCCCGTGACCTGTGAATTTTGTAATGACATGTTTTTTTTAAGGATAAAGTAAAATATTTTATTATTGTTACTGAGACAAAATATTAATTTATTATTAAAGAAAATGCATGTTATCCCAATTGATAGCCACTAATATTGATTTTGAGGATTTTAGAAAAAAAAGAAAGTGTATCAATTCGACAAACAAATCAAACAGTTGAGAGAAATAGGGGAGCAAAAGAGGAAAGTCATTGTGAGCTAACATTTTGGACTGATTATAATGTTAGTTGTGATGATCTAGTCGAGAGAATATGATATATCGATATAATTTTTTGTTTGTTTATGTAAGCTTAATTTACTTGATCAAGGATGCAATACAAATCTTAAGAAAAGAATAAGTGTATGGTTTATAGTTTTAATAAAAGAAGAGGGGTTAGTGAATTTTTTTTCCTTTTGAAAGTGGATGCGACAACCACAATATTCTATCTTTGTTGCAGAAGCCACAAGTATCCACTGTGAGTTTAGAGGTCACTAATATCTCAAAAGGGTACACAAACCATTCCACAATATTAAAGTTGTGGCTTAGAGAACATCTAAAAGGGATTGAATTGACAAGAAGTGATAGACACAATTTCTTTTTTTGATTGGGGGAGATAGTGACTTGTTAGCTGGGATGTATGTTATAATAGCTAGGGTTTGTCTGAGCTGGTGAACAAGTTATATCCTAACATTATGCCAACATTATAATTCGAAATTTAATAATTTTAAAATTGTTATTCCTATTTTATTCTCTTTGTCTCAATTTATGCTCGTGTGACTGATGGAGCATTGGAATTTTCTTGATCCAACTTGTATTATGTTCTTTCAAATGGTGTTGATATGCTTTATTACCCGTAGCGTAGCGAATGTATAACCCACTCTCCTCATACCCGATTTGTGGGATTACACCGGATATATGTTGTTGTTGTTGTTGTGTATATTGTCAAATGGTGTCAAATAAAACAGGACAAAGAAAGAGTATAAAATTTTTATTTTGAGAAAGATAACCTCCTCGTGCTATGATCTAAAATTTTATTTCCAATGAGATGCTACTTCCTTTGGCATTTATATGTTTTTTTTTTCAATTAAATATTCTGGTTTATTTCTGGAAAGAAGAAAAGTTCAATTAGATATCAGGATACAGAATTATTAAACTTGTAAGAAAGGTTCAACCATATTTGGCAAATGGATGAGAAGAAGCCAAGATCTTCCAGCTTGGATCTTTGTTTCTTGTGACAAATACAAATAATGCACCAGCTAGTGACTACAAGTTATTATGTAGAGTTAGTCACGAGGAACCAAAGTTACTAAACAAAATGGATCATGACTTAATTCAGACCGGTAAGTTTTTACGCTCTATTTCACCCGCACCTACTATCTCCCGTCACTCCAAATTAAACTACTCGCCAAAAATGGCTATGGTCCCACACAAGAAGATGCTCCTGAAGACACATGGAAACTATTTCGAAATAGTTTCTGCTAATGCTGTACTTCAATTAAAGATCAAGTCAAAGGAGAATTCCCTCTCACGGCGATAGCTAGAGATTCACACCAGGGTGAGTCTTGAGTTTCCCGTTGAAAGTATGTGGTTCAATAGTTTCAAGATTTAGGCAGCACGGGTACCAGATATCGGCTAATCAAGGCTTATAGGCAGAACGAATAAAAATCACCAACATTTTTTGTCTTTGTTTGAGTTTTTATCTACCCGTAGGAAATAGCATCTCTACCTTCATTTAATGTCACACACACTACCTTCCCTGCACCCCACTATAATTACACCTAGCATGTCATTGCTTGTTTCACCTTATCTACCATGACCCCACCCACCAGTGGATGCATTAGTGATCACCAAATTTCAAATCCTGGATTCTCTAACTTGCTAGAGTTCATTAATCTTGAAAAGAATAATTAGACATGTTACCTATCAACAGCTGAAGAGCCTGTCCTGCCAGCCAAGCTGAACACCCATTCCACATAATGAAACCAAATCATATAAAGAAAAAGTTGAACAGAGTAGATTTTACTTCAAATTTACCACTTCATATATGCATGTTGCAGTGAATTTCTGCATTGCTCAGTCTAGTCTGTACAAGAAAGAAAGTAGATAAAAGCAGATTTAAGCTCTAACAGATTCAGTATTCTATTGAACCATCCACTTTCAACTCTGTGTGTGTGTGTTATATATGTGTAAAATTCTACTACATGAATAAAGAACATACGTCTAAAAGATCCAAAGAACAATGCAGGAAACTCAAAGTGACCAAGAGAATCCTAGAACAAACAGGAACAGAACAAAGTGTTGATAAAAAATGATATCATAATCAGCCTGATCACTCAGAAAGCAAAATGTAGGGCCAGAAGGATTCAAATATAATAAAAATGCAAGCACTAAAAGTCATATTCTTAATCTTATAGCTACTCAAAGAGCAAGAACCATATCTTACCAAAAGATCACCATCCTTCAAAGTAACACTACCTTTATGCATTGTGAAAGTGGAGGAAGCCTGGGTCACTGACCACAGAAATACGCTAGTACCCAACTCCACAAGAAATGGCTACTATTGATTATTCTTTCTTCTGAGCTTCAAAAAAGACATTAAGAATTGCCATAGTCAACTTTGATACTCTATGCGTCCCAATTTAGGTGGTAGTATTTAACTGGGTATGAAGTTTAAGAAAGAAAAGGACTTTTGAAACTTGTGATTTAGGACCAGCCATAAACATTTGCATGACTATAAATAATCACATTAAGAGTAAAATGAGAAGTTTAAAGTTAATTGCTCTCTTAAATAAGGAAGTACGACATTCTTTTGACAAACTAAAAGAAAAGCACGAAACACAAATCTATTGCAGTGAGTAATATTTTAGCTCCCATCACAAAGCAAGGTGCAGTCCCTGATAATTCCAGGGCCTGACTATCTTGTAATGAGAACTCAAAACTTGAAGGATTGTGAAAAATAGCATAATGTTTTCCAATTTTATCATCCTATAGTATTCCTTGTTCACCAGTTCATCATCCTATGTTTCAGACACACTAAAGTATTCCTTACAAAAAATAATGCAATGGTGCACTAAAGTAAAGTAGTTTATGGTACGTGCCATGGGCAGCGGTTTTTGCAATATTCTATGAGAAGTCTGTATCAATCAGAGACAAGACACACTGCAAGAAGTTCTTTGCTTGTTCTTGATAAAATATTTGTCTCATATACTTGGGAAGAATCTCTTCATTGTCCTTTAAGTATAGGTAGGAACTAAAATTCAAGAGATGAATAAGTAGTGCTACGGCAAGGTGGTCGTGAGACACACTTCTGTCAAGTAGAGGTGTCTATCTAGTCACTTGCTAAGTTAAAGTATCTAACTTAACAAGTCGTAAGCAAGGTTAAGGGGTTATCTAGGTATTTATCAAAATAAATGTTTTCCAACTTTATCATCCTATGGTATTCCTTGTTCACCAGTTCATCATCGTATGTTTCAAACACAATAAATGTATTCCTTTACAAAAATAACACTATGGTGCACTAAAGAAAAGTAGTGCTTTGATAAGTGTTATAGGAAGTGATTTTCGCAATATTCCATGAGTCGTCTGTTAAAAAAGACACAGGAAGAGAAGTTCTTGCTTGTTCTTATTACAGCAATAACTCGTATACTTGGGAAGAATCTCTTCATTTTCCTTCAAGTAGGTAGGCACCAAAGATGAATAAAGTAGATGGAGAATATAAATGGTCAAGAGAATTACAGAACAGGAAAATACATGTTGCGCCAGTTAGGTAGAATAATTATAATGTATGCACATATCTTGGCTGATTGAAATCAAAAGATGAACTAAGAACATGAAGGAGAGAAACTTGAGGATGACAGACCTGATGGCCATACCTGCTATGACATGCAAACGAAAGGGTGATGAAGTGGTTTATAAGCCATGTTACTCCAGCATAAGCCTTAACAATTTAGAAGTTGAATAAGCCAATAATGGGAGAATTTACCATAACATCTCATTAGCACCACTCATAATTGATATTATAAGTCAATGAGTTGCATACGTGAAGAGATGGAGCATCGAATGAAAATATAAACACCAAAGGGCAAAGGCTGCTCACAATTTGTTGGACTAAATATACAAGTCATACATGGAAAATCCCATTCTAATTTTTGCTCTGTATATATATTTACAATGTTAATCGCCTATATAGCCAGTTCATGTCTAACATAACAATATATAGCCAAGCCAAGCTTTGACTGTTACTACAAACAAATACCTACACATGGAATAAAAATATTGTATTAATAACAATGCGAATAGTGGGTAATGGACAGTTTCCTGTAACATATGACAATCTTTGGGGATGTGTCAAAGCCATTTACTTTTACCGACTAAAAACACAGATTTGATGAGGATGTAGATGAAACATCACTTTCCTCCAGAACATCTTTCTTTTTTATATACTTATCCCCGTGATAAAAAACTTATCTTCTGCTCAGTTATAAGAGTGATACTCTACAGCAGGTATTCTCCTGTGAAATTATCCAGAAAGAAAGCAGTTCAGACAAACTCTGTCCTCTGTTACAGAGAGCATTAGGAAATTACACTATTGAAAAAGGGAGAAGGCCTCACTCCTTAGCGAGCATAAGTTGCCTGTATATATTCCACAATATCTGCACTTTCAAACATCTGACCTGGCATTTGGATCTTCTAAGTATGGGACCTAGAGACAGACAGAGTCATTATTAAGTTTTCCACATTTCTTGTGGGAATGTGTATGACATGTAACAGAAATCCAAAAGGTAGAGTAACATAAAGCAAAGCAAAACCTGGAAATGACCAACTCTCTCGTATAATACTTCTGGCTTGGGGCCACTATTTGCACAACTGCACCATTTGGTTTTAGTGCAGTCAGAGCAAATCAAAAGAATGAAATTGTTGTAGAGCATACAGGGAATGAACACGCTAATCCTATTTTTTAAAAATAATAGAAGCATCTTGTTGATCAAACTAGTCTTCTTGAAACAGTGAGCAATTAGTGAAGCTCCACACCAGCTAGAAATATTTCAGCTAAGTGAAATTTCTTCAAACCCCTATCCAAAACCAGATAAGAGGAACTTCATTCTTGAAACCAGTGGCAAAGCTCACTTTTGATAATAAATCAACAATTCAAAAGACAAGTGAACTAAATGCATTCAGATTCTTCTGTTCGTGAGAGGAGGATCCTCTATTCACCCCTTCAATAAATGTCAATTCACTTCTAAATTAAATCCTTGCACGGAAACCACTTAAATCAAATGTATGAACTTATAGAACACTTCATCGAAAAGATATTTATTGTTGATGTATTCCCATAAGACATCAGATAACACATTCTATTTATTCAGCTTATCATGGTGCCAAATACATCTGCACACACAGTGTATAGGTTTTGTTCATCGTCCATTTCGTAGTAAGATTTACCTGTGAAGTATGTGGGGTAGCTCTAGTTCTACAAGGACCTCACGTACAACTTTGCAAAACGGAGAAGGCTGAAAGAATAACACAAGTGCAAGTAAGTCATGTAATATGGATATACTACTACAGAAAATTCTTTATCATACGATCAGATTAGAAATCTGATAGAATTATTGATTTAGATTCATCTAAACCAAAACTGAAAGCAATAAACACAGCCCAACCCTCGTATGCCCAGCAACTCAAGTGGCTTGGGTGGTGCCTAGATGGCCTATGTGAAGACCCCTGAAAGTCAAGCAAAAGAATCATCAATGTGTCCTGTCTTCAATACTAATAGTTTCGACAACAGTATCTTTTTATGATGATTTGTCCTGTTCTCAGTACTAATAGTTTCCTGACAACAATATCTTTATACAGAAATCTTAACTTTGCATAAAATTAAGCGCATTGAAAGTCTTTTAACTTTTTGAGAACATGGACGCTGACAAGAAGTTGTGACACCAAAGCCTACAAACTGTTTAGCAGAGAGACAAAGCCTTTACCTTTCCCATTCGACCAATCATAGCAAAGCCTTCAGTAAGTGTCTGAGATGACAATATCCAATTTTCAATAAATTGTACATCTATTAAACACTCTTTCTAATAGATCTTACTCATTGATGACCAATGTTTGTAGCTTACAGTGAAAAGACCAAGGGACAACATAAGTGGGACATTTCCATCACCTGCACAAGGAAACCAACAGCATTAATGCACTCACTAAGAAAGAGTTTTACCAGAAAGATGGAAAAGTAGTAGGAGATCAATGAGTATCAAACCAAACAATCTCTTAAACTGGTCATTTGGAATGAACTGCGATTCATGCCAATCCAAAATCTAAATGTTGCCTATTTTTTCAGAATAAAAACTACATGGACACAGTATACAGCTTAAAGTTTCAGATGTACGAACAAGTTACAATGTTAACATTAAGAAGTACAATTTAAATAGCTTTTCAACATAAGTTGGCCATTGCAGCATACCATATTTTCTAACCAAGTACTTGATAATCTCATCTGATTCATACATGGAAACTCCAGTGTTTGGATCAACCTGCAGAATACAAAAGATTAGATGCCATAATGTTGTAATAGACCTGATCAACGAAATAGAATAAATAACTGGATTATTTTGAAGAAGTTAAGTTCAGAGGAGTTACGGCATAGCTAATCATTTTCGCATTTCAGAATAAGCAAACTAAATGCAACACAAGAGACACCAGTGTCCTAAGGAAGAAACTACTTAAGCACATAAGCAATCTGTGCCACAAGTAGAAAAATTGTTTTCAAAAGAACTCTTAAAATATAATTCCAAAGTATCACAGAAAAATTTCTAGTTGGCAGGTGAACTACACCTGGTGCCCTCAATTACATTCAATAAATATAGGTTGAGGGTTTCTGGAAGGAAAAAGAAGCATGTAAACAAAAATCATTTCAATGAGATCATTCTCACAGCTTTGTTTTTGTCTCAACGTAATTTTTGACATGATCCTTCTCTTGACTCACATTCGCACATCATCAAGAGAATACAAGAGGAGAAGTTTGAAAAAAATATAATTAAGTTTAAGAAACATACTTATGGTTATGGATGCCATATTATTTTATTTAGAGCATGTAAAAGTCTTGTGGTCGTGAGAGCTTGTGACTGCTTATTTTCTCTACAGGGAGCAGTAGGAGAGAAGTTATCTAACCATATAGGGAACTGCTGCTTTCCACCCATCTGACCAACCTTGGGACGGAAATTGACCATTTCTTGGGCAAGGATAATAGAGGACGCCAAGATCTAAAATAGCAACTATTTCCTAACCTGCACAAAGTGACATCTTTAACCTTCAGGGACAAAAGGAAAGGAAAAAGATCAAATGAATAGTTCAATCTGTATTATATTCCAAAGAAAAGATGGTACTGGGGCTGATAAAGCAAAATGTCACAAGATTCTTTTTTTTTCTAGAACTCCTACAGAGTTAGTAGGCTAATCAAAGCTGAAAGCATAAATAAAATAGTTCTACACAATTTTATTAAAGTAGTTCTAAAGACATAGTGTAAAGTTTCACTAATCAACCATCTTAACAATTGAAAGAACTTCCAATATGAAGGCGCGTTGGAGATGCTTGGTTACAATAATTGGGTTTATATAAGCAAAGCTTGCTTCTGTCAACTCCAGCTTTAATTCACATAACTGTAGAAGAGTAGATTATAACTATGAACTTCAATTAGAACAGAAAGAGCAAATGCATCAGCAGTTACCTTCCTACAAAACGGGCAGCTGAAGAAATCCCCACATGTTCCATGCCAGGCAACATAACAGAGGAAACAGGTGAATTAATCCTATAATAATGTCTAAAACTTGGATAGGAGATAGGAAACACTAAAAGGATAAGAAGGGTAAATTCGTAATAAATAGATTCTGACAGTTGAATGTAATAGTGAGCATTAAAACACTTCCCAGCAAAATACCTTTCAAACTCATATATCTCGACTGGCTTCTCAGGTCGAGGACCTAAATTTGAACTCTCCTTCACCTTGAAGCCTATTATAAACATCTCGTGTCAGAAAAGCATCACCCAAGACTTATACTCTAAAGTTCAAACAAAAGGCGGATGAGAATGATAACTACCAGCAATTTCAAGTGCATACTGATCAGATGGAACCTCAGTTTTGGAGACAAAAGATGCTGAATACCTGCAGTAGTACATAAAGAATAAGTATCCTATATTGTATCAACATCTGTATTTCAGAAGAATCAATACAAAAGTCTTTCAGGAAACCCAAAAGTCCAGATGTAAACAAGCTTCAACTCATCATTCCTAAGACTGGAAATGTTACAACAAGTACATTCTGGCTTCCATGCAAATCATATTTTCAGAATAATCATGTACGCTACATATAAAGATAACTAGATACTCCAACTTAGTTTTTGTACATCTTGAAGCACGCTTGCATTGTCTTGTAAAACTAAATAGAAGTTGAACTTCAGAAAAGCATCATTGCAATCAAAACAACTGTGCTTCTTCATTTATCGCACTACTTTTTTCCACTTCTCAACACTCCCATCAGCTGCATCTCATGATTTGATCAAGCTACTAATGTCAAAAAAACTGAATCTTCTCTGGTTATCTACTTACTTTTGGTTTCCATCTTCTGCAAATAATTTTGGAATGCCATCTCATGAATTGCCCTCAATAAGTACAGAAGAAGGGACCAAAGGTCAAATTTTTATCAACTGTAAAAATAATATCTTGCTGCCTGAAATTCCACCAGGCACCCTACACTTGTGCTATGAACTACCAATACCTACTCAGGCCACATCTCAGTCTTGATAAACTAATGTATTCTACTGTTTGTTAAGATAAAATGTTTCACGACTCACTATGAAGGGGTGACATATGAGATCCTGGGCAACTTAACCTATCACTGATTGTTCTGCACAGAAAATTTAACAAGTTAGCAGACTGTTTATCTGTCCGTGTTAGATTACTTCTATCTAGCCAGCTCAATTTGCTTTCCACATAACACAATCCATCTTGGACATTAAGACTACAAGCATTGTTCCTTCAGTTTTCATGTTCATGAGTTTCTCTTGGCATGAAAACGGGCATCTCATCCTTTACTGTTTTCATGTCAACGATCTATCTGTTGCCGACCAAAATCTATAGTGCTCAATACAGATAGCTGGCTGCTCAGTCCAGAAAAATTTGCTTAAAGCAGGGATGAAATATATTATTTTGGAAATAACTTAAAAGAAAGGAATGTTTTATTTCAATTCCTTACGCCTAGGTACGAATAATTGAAAAGCAGACTTCACAGTTCACATAATGCCATATCAGAAGACTTTATAGAAAATGTCTATAACGAAGCTGATTGTCATCTTTATTTAATAATTTATGTCTTCTTCTTTATATTAGAAAGCAGAGTTCTGTGACAACAGGATGTGCTTCTTCTTCTCATTACTTAACTTCAATCACTGGTTATAAGAAGAAGTTACTGCCCAGCTGAAGGTACAAATAACTGAAATAGGGGAGACTCATATTCTCGCTCTAAAGTAATACATGGTATTCTTTTGTAGTAGCTAGTCAGTCGGAGCTTAGTTGCCCAAAAGTATGATAAGTTCCTTGCAAAACACTGGGATCACTAAACAATACATTATATAAAAAGTTTTCCTGCATTAACCTCTTTGTTGGTTTACCAGTTATCCTTAGGCAAGTTCTTCATCCATTGAGACCCAGTCCCTCCCTAGGACTAAGCTCACCATCTCCTTTCTCTAACATACAGGTCAACCATTGGTCGCTAGACGGAGTCCTTAGAGTTGTGGCCCAGGTCGCATAACTTACATAATAACTACAATATTAGATGCAAACCACAACTGCATCAAATCAAAACTAGTATTTAGCGACTACTTAGCTCAGGATGTTCTGCTCTTCAAACCAACCAAATTAAAAGCATCCAAAAGAATCTGTTGACATTGCCTATAATTCTCAACAAACAAGTGTAATAACCTAATACCGGTGTGGTGTCCGGGCCAGCTTGTAAAATGAACTAATTCCACGGATACCGCTATTGTTACCTTCCACTAGCACAAGTACCGTATAACTCTATCCACATCCTTGGATAGATGGGAAGAAATTACATAGTGCTTTTGCCTACGCTGAGATTGAACCTAAGACGCTCATGGTTACTAACCTACTTTATTGACTACTAGCTACACCCTTGGGTGCATAACTCATTCCATTTCCGGAAACACTTATCCCAAGTGATCATAAAGTTAATATTTCAATTCACAAATAATAACAATTAGGAACGCTATGATATATAATTGTCTAAACAAAATCAATGAATCGATCAACTAACCTCAATCCGAAATTAGTTGTGGCCAGCTATAAGAATCTTCTGCACTCCATTCATATTCAGATGATTCATTATAGTTAGACTACTTTACAACACATAATCAAACTTTGGCAAAATTGAGGAATTAAATATGAAGTTAAACTGAATGAAGTAATTAGACAAAACCATACCCAGAAACAAGAGCACCAGTACCAAGGCGAAAAATCAAAGCAAGAGAAGCACCCAATATGTCCAAAATCTTATCAGTTCTCGGTGTAAATGGCTTAGGCTTCGGCGGCTTGAAGTTCGGAGGCGGCGAAAATGAAGATCCCGATTTAGGTTCCTCTTTGGTGCTCACAGAAGTGGAACCATTGGAACTATCTGAAGATTGCGCTATTGATTTTACAAACAACACTCTGTTGTTTCTAGAGAGTTTCTGGGAGATGAAATTGGTAGAAAATTGGCGCCGGTGAAAACATTCAGAACTCCGGCCATGGTTTTCACAGTTCAGAAACGACTAGTAGTATCTGTTGGTGTGGCCGAAAATGCAACAGGTAATTCTGTTATATTTATTTTTAGGGATATAAGTTTTGGTCCCTCAATTATAAATAAATTATAATATTGATCCTCTTATATTTGACTAACCATATTAAACCTTCCATTAATAAGAATATGTATTTTTGACCCGTTTATATAAAAAATATGTTATATTTATATTATTTTACGACTATATTAAATCCAAATATTAAATAATAGTAGTTAACATTAGACCTAAGTAATTAAATACTATATTGGTTGATAAGTTCACAAATTTATTTATAATCACAAGCAGAAGGACTAAAAGTGTACTATTTCATAAAGTGTTTGCTTATAATTAAAAGTCTCAAGAAACTTAGACTTGTTTGTAAAGTTAATAATTAATACAATTATTTGCAGATTCTTATATCCATATTTGGTTAATCATTAAATGTGAAATCTATGTAATTCTCCTAACATATAGAGTATTCTAATAAATATCTTAACTTGTTACCAAAATTGTTGACTCCTTATTGTCAAATAAACTAGTATAAAAAGGAAGTTTCAAGTAAAGAAAAGTACATCAATCCAAAACACAAAAGAGAAGAGTATTATAGCTTTCAAATTAAATCACTATTTGCAAATGGCAAAATTTCTTGCTTCACTTTTTATCCTCTTTATTGTTATTGCATCATCAGGTAGATCCCACTCAAACATACATGCTTTATAATATTACAACTATTACCATTCATTTTTTCATCGTATATCTTGCTAATTCATTATATTTCTTTTTTGAAATTTACATGGCCTATCAAATGTAAACTCTATACTTATAAAAGAATAGAGGTAAGATCCGAGTGGTTAAGGTCCTTCAATACATTCTATCCTTTTCCGCATTCACTAACGAAATTACACCGCGACGTCATTGCTATTGCTTGTTGTTGTTATTAAATTGCCACCATCGGGCTGCTGCTGCTTTGATTATATTTCTGAGTCACGGCCTATTAAGAATAACCTCTCTACCTTATAAAAGACAGCACATAAGATCTAAGTGAAACCGACTACACCCTACCCTCCCCATATCTCAAAGAGTGGAATTACATCGGGCATGTTATTTGTTGTTAAATTACAATTATTGTCGTAGTTATTTTCCTCCATCACGCTTTAATTACATTTCTTTTGAAATAAATTGGCCTATCAAAAATAACTTTTCTACCCTAACAAAGATAGAGTAATGTCTCGAATGGCAAATCCGTACATCCTACCTCCGATCCCCCTAGCTGAATTACAATTAGCTCATGTTATTGTTGTTGTTAAATTACAATTATTCCGTCATATTTCTCTTGAGTCGATCGATGGTCTATTAAAAACAACCTCTCTATCCCGACAAAGATAAGGACAAGGGTCCGAGGGTAAAGTTTTAACTACATCCTGGCGCACTACTCAAATCCCCGCTAATTGCATTACAATCACATGTTATTATTGCTTAAATTTTAATTTTAATTTTTTTTTGGTGAATGGCAGATAAGAGGATAGTTCCAATGGCATATGGGAAACAATGTCATGCTGATATTGGTTACAACGTGTACCGAATGAAAGCTGATCATTGTATGCCGCAATGCATACAAGCAATAGGCTCTAAAATTACGCAAGCGACATGTATGATACACGGCGATGGCACTTCATATTGCGAGTGTGCATGGTCTTGTTACAAAGATCTTTGTAATCTCTATAATTTTATTCCTACCATTCACACAATAATACAAGTCTTTGATATAAAAATGACTGCCTATATAGCTTTTATGATACCTCTTCCGTCCACTTTTACTGGGTTTCATTATATTAAAATATATTGTCATTTTAGAAAAATCAAGAGATTTGCTTTATTACTCCCTCCCCCATTTCAATTTGTTTGTCTTGCTTTAGTTCATTTCAAAAAGAAATGTTTATTTCTATACGTTAAGACTACAAAATTAAATGACATTCCGATACATTCTATGCTTTCTTGGGCTTAAAACCACGCACAAGATCTATTTAAAAGTCTTGTTTCCGATTCTTTAAACTCCGTTTTAAGCCAAAACCATAAACAAAATTGAAACGAAAGGAAAGTATATTTTTTATTGAGGGGATCCGCTTTTCCGTGAAATGGGACTAATTTCAACCGCAGAATATAATCCGCGCAAAGTAAGTGAAAAGGCTCAAATATGCTAGCTCTCTATTGAAAACCTCTTTACTCCTAATAAAAAGTTTACATCTTATCATCTCCAAACCCCACTCAGAAGACTACACCGAATTTATCGTCATTGCTACGCTTTACAATATTATAATTACTACCTCCATTTCGATTTACTAATTATCAAAACAACTTCTCTTTACCCTATAAAACATACCTCTATCCTCGATTTGACTCCCACCGGGGTGCATTACGCTAAATTTATTCTGTTTGTTTGTTTTATGAAATTGCAGATAAGAGATCAATTATTATGGTGGAGGGATTTGAATGCAAAATAGATCTTTGGTATTAATGTTTGCACCCCAGTTAAATCTGAACGTGCCATTATGCCTTAGACAAGCAGGCAGGAGTAAAATTGGCGTCGGTGAAACATTCAGAACTCCGGCCATAGTTTTCCAAGTAAAGTTCAAACGACTAGTAGTATCCGTTGGTGTGGCCGAAAATGCAACAGGTAATTCTGTTATATTTATTTTTAGGGATATAAGTTTTGGTCCCTCAATTATAAATAAATTATAATATTGACCTCTATATTTGACTAATCATATTAAACCTTCAATTAATAAAAATATGTATTTTTGACCCGCTTATATAAAAAATATGTTATATTTATATTATTTTACGACTATATTAAAGTCAAATATTAAATAATAGTAGTTAACATTACACCTAAGTAATTAAATACTATATTGGTTGATAAGTTGACAAATTTATTTATAATCACAAGAAGAAGGACTAAAAGTGTACTACTTCATAAAGTGTTTGCTTCAATTGTTTAAACAAAATTTCAAAATATTATTTCATTCTGCTTCAATTCTATATATTTTAGTTTCGAAAGTTAACATATATTTTCTTTGCCAATAAATATTTTAAATATTTGAACTGTAAAAAATTATAGTTGATCTTTTTTTCACAAAAAATAATATTGCAATTTGCTGCAATAAATGTTTAGTATACATACAATCCATGAAATTAATCCCATATTTACAGGCTAACTTTGGATATTTGGAAAATAATTAAAAGTCTCAAGAAACTTAGACTTGTTTGTAAAGTTAATAATTAATACAATTATTTGCAGATTCTTATATCCATATTTTATTAATCATTAAATGTGAAATCTATGTAATTCTCCTCCCCAACATATAGTATTCTAAATATATAATCAACTTGTTACCAAAAATTGCTGACCTTTACGTCAAATAAACTATATAAAAGGAAGCCCAAGTAAAGAAAAGTACATCAATCCAAAACACAAAAGAGAAGAGTATTATAGCTTTCAAATTAAATCACTATTTGCAAATGGCAAAATTTCTTGCTTCACTTTTTATCCTCTTTGTTGTTATTGCATCATCAGGTAGATCTCAATTAAACATACATGCTTTATAATATTGCCAACTATTACCATTCATTTTTTTTCATCTTATATCTTGCTAATATGATTATATTTCTTTTGAGTTGATGGTCTATTGAAAAACAACTTCCCCATACTTATAGTAATAGAGGTAAGATCTGAGTGATTAAGGTCCGAGTACATCCTATTCTTTCCGCATTCCACTAATGAAATTACACCGCACATGTTGTCATGGCTGTTGTTAAATTGGCTGCCATCAGCTGCCGTTGCATTGATTATATTTTTCGAATTCAAGGCCTATTGTTAACCTCTACCTTATAAAGATAGGGATAAGATCTAAGGGTAAAACTGACTATATTCTATCCTCCCATATCTCACGAGTGAAATTGCATCGGGTATGTTTGTTGTTGTTAAATTACAATTATTGTCGTAGCTTATTTTCCTTCATATCTTGCTTTTGATTACATTTCTTTTGAGCTCAAATTGGCCCATCTAAAACAACTTTTCTACTCCACAAAGTATAGGGAGTAATGTTCATCAGTAAGTCCGTGTACATCCTACCCTCCTGCATCCCCCAGTGAAAATACACTAGCTCATGTTGTTGCTAGCACCACAATTATCGGTCGTCGGTTATTTCCTGAATGATCAATGCCCATTAAAAACAACCTCTCTACCCCGACAAAGATAAGGACAAGGGTCCGGGAGTGGGTAAACCACCAATAAATTCGTTTAACTAAATTACACCGAATACAAGTATTTTTAATTATCATTTTAATTTTAATTTTATTTTTGGTGAATGGTGATAAGAGGATAGTTCCAATGGCATATGGGGAACAATGTCATGCTGATATTGGTCACAACGTGCGCACTCCCAATGAAACCTAATCATTGTATGCTGCACTTATACGAGCAGTAGGCTCAAGTTATGCAAGCGACAAGGGCATACACGGTGATGGCACTTCATATTGCGAGTGTGCATGGTCTTGTCACAAAGATCTATCTATAACTCTGTAATTTTATTCCTATCCTCCATCAATAAATAATACAAGTCTTTGATATAAAAATGATGTCTGCAGAGTTCTATATACGCTCTTCCGTCCACTTTTACTTGTTCATTCTATTAAAACTATATGTCCATTTTAGAAAATCTAGAGACTTGTTCTATTACTGATTATAGTCATTTCCTACTCGCATTTTCAATACATCAATTTGTTACGTTGTGCCAAACATATAAAGAATCTATTCTATTTAGAAAAAGTGGACAAAAATATCCTCTAGACCATTGAAAATAGGCCAAATTTACTTTGTTACGTTGTTTTTGGTAAAAAAAATGTCACTTGCTATTATAATTTTTAGCCTAAAATACCCTCTTACTATCCAAATCGACCAAAAATACCCTTTCAAAACAATAAAAAATGGGTTTAGTCAATTTATGCACTTTGAAAGAGTTTATAATATCGTCTGCACGATTTATATAAAGAAATCAGAGTTTAATTCTATTTTATTGCTCCTAAGAGGTATGTCAAGTCAATACCTGACAAATAAAAATGAACGAGGAAAATATAATATACTTACACTTTGAGAAAATAGTGTGGGGCTTGACCCAAAGCGAACAATTTAAGAGTCACGGAAGATATATGCGTAGCCGTGAAAAATGTTGACCTAGTGATTTCAATTTTACCGGGTTTCAAATACCTAAACTATCAAAGGTGAGCTTTCCTACTCAACTATCATCAAATATTTATCAAACACACCGTAAACTATCAATTATTTCCTTTCCTAAAAAAGTAGAATTTGAGCCTAACTTAATCTTAAAATCTAGCTCATGAAGAAAAGAATTGCTCAAAACTACATAAGAAGATCAAATTCCCGATCCCACCACCAATATGGGACTATTAAATGTTAAAAGACTTAAAGATGAAATTCATTAAATTTAAATTCGAAATGAAAAAAAAAAAAAAAGCGAAAGCTATTCAAGTTCATTATTCTATGTACTTGATTCACTCCATTTCTTCCCTGAAAGACAAAATGTTTGTTTAATTAATTAAAAAAGGGAAAGTAACTTTCCAATTTTTTGGGTGGGGCATTGGGGTTGGCAATGGAAGGCTTGAGACTAAATAATATTGCTATTAAGCACATGCTTAAATAATACTTTCTTTTTCTCATATTTTTGATATTTTAGAATCTCTTCGTTTTTAATTAAAAAATAAAAAATTAAAAAAACTCAATTTTTTCTTAAAATTTTAATTTATAAATTTAAAAATGTTTTCTTTTTTTTTAAATATGTTTTTTTATTTTTTAACTTAAATATTTAAAAGACAAATAAAGAAATTTCAGTTAAAAAAGATTTGATTGACTTCTTGAAATTTCTTGTCATATAAATTAGAATGAAAGGGAAGTGTTTTTTTAAATTAAAAAAAAAAAAAAGAAATATTAGAGATTGTTATTGGATTTTCTGTGAGTATATCCAATAACATATGTAAAGTTTCAAATGAAAGTGCTACACTTAAGATTGTGTTGTCCTATGTATGCTAATTCAAAATGTACTTCTTCTCTCTTTTCCATTCTAAATTAATATTTTTTGGTGAGGAAATATAATCAATTGAGCAAAATTTTTGTTTTGTTTAGATATACAAAGGAGCAACTTGCAAGTAGGTGTGTAAAATGGACGGGTTTAATTAAATTAAAACGTGATGAGTTAATAAATGAAAAGGTTATTAATTTGTTTCAATGTTATCAAGTAGAGATAAATTGAATCAAGATAAAGTTAAATAATGTGTCATAATCTAATACATTAATTATTATCAAATTTTAATTACCTTGATTGATTTCTTTATATTACTAAAGAAAACTAATAAAAAGCTTTTTTTTATTCTCTTTATTATTGCTATATTTAACATATTAAAAAAAGTTTGTATTTTTTATATATTTGGATAAGATTTCTATGGTCAAATCTAGAAAATAAATTTAATTTAGAGAAAAGGGTCAAATATATTTAATAACTTATTATTTAGAACTGATATACCTCTCTTATTAAAAAAAAAAAAAAAAAAAAATACTCATATATATCCTCACTATTTAACAAATAAAACACATTTAATCTTTTTGCTGACGAAATCTAAATATATGTTTATGTGTTAGAAATTATCTTACTATTTTATTATATTAGAAGAGCTGTCACACTAACATACACGTTCGTAAGGTATATAGATTCCTCCTTTTCAAATTTTGTAGCGATGATAAGGCATAGTTTTTTTTAGAAAAGCATAATTTAAAGTATATCTAAATATATGTCTATGTGTTAGAAATTATCTTACTATTTTATCAGACGACAGAATGCCACTTTACAAGAATACATACATTCGTAAGACATATATACTTCCTTTTCAAATTTTGCAAAGAAGACAAGTATATTTTTTTTAGAAAATTATAATTTAAAGTATATCTAAATATATGTTTATGTGTTAGAAATTATCTTACTATTTTATTATCGATAGAAAGGCTTAATATGCAATATACTACATCTGTAAGCATATATACTTTCTCCTTTTCAAATTTTTCGTAGTGATGTGACAAGGCATAATTTTTAAAAATTATAATTTAAAGTATATCTAAATATATGTTTATGTGTTAGAAATTATCTTACTATTTTATCAGACGGAGAGAAGGCCGACTAGCTTAAGCAATACACATTAAGGCATATATACCTTTTCAAATTTTGTAGTGATGACAAGGCATAGTTTTTTTTAGAAAATTATAATTTAAAGTATTATCTAAATATATGGTTATGTGTTAGAAATTATCTTATTTATTTTATTATATTGATGTAATTACTTCACGCTTAAAAATACACACACATTCGTAAGATGTAGATAGTAGAAGACATGCTCATAAGGAATGCAAAGCAAAGCAAGCATGCAAGAGCATAAAAAGAGAAATAGAATCAAATAAAATTTACAGGATAGCGTAGTCTCGATAAAAAATAAGATCGGTACGATCTCGAAATAATGCAAAAAGCATTTAACGACCTGATAAATAAATATGAAATTAACTATAATAGATATTAAAGTTAATTACTTGTAATATATATATATATATATATATTGTCTAACCTTAATGGATAATAAAATATTAAATTATTATCTAATCTACCAATATGGGCAGCCAGAAATATCAAAGAGAGCCCTCCTCACGGGCTAAGCCCAACTTTCCTTTTTCCAAACAATCAATAATTATCGTCTTTCAACGCGTTTGACTATTCTGGGTGAAATTAACGTTAAAATTAATAATTAATTGATAATTGGTTATTAGATTAGTAATTTAGATTATTAATTTAATCTAGCTTCATTTATCTGGGCTTACTATTCAAGTTATTGCTATTGTCTTGCCATCTGGCTTGACCACTTAACTAGTTAACCGATAACTCGATAATAATTTATTAAATTATAATTCCTGAAATTCCTTCAATATACAAGCAGATTCAAATGCTAAGATTAAAAATCCGTTGGTCGAACAAGAAAGTACTGCATATTAACCTAAATTGAAACGATCGTTTTTAAACAAACACTTCTATATGCTTTTTCTCTTTCACCCATTTTTCTAAATAAACATACTTAATACCTACGCATTTTCATGTGAGATCCTATCTGCTAACCCACGACCGAACCTGGAGCACCCATCAATAGCCTGACAATCGCATATCTAAATCTGGCTCTTTTTAAATTGGCTTAGCATGTCAAAATGTATAACCAAGTAAAACCGATAACTTTCAAAACCGAACTTAACCGACTTCATACGCAAACTCTACTCGTAATGTGTTCAAAATAATTTTTTTAAAAAATAATTACTTGTAATTATTTGTATATATCTAAATAAAACCACGGCGATGTAGTTAAAGTTTGGTTGAGGTGTGTGGGCGGATCTAGAGGGTCGAGAAAGTATCCATCCAAACCCCTTCAATAATAAAAATTACATAAATAAACTTTGGAACCCTTTAAACACAGTTGATTAAATTGAGTTAGTGATTTAACAAGCTTAAAAATTGCCTTGAAATAATAAGTTTGGAATCCGTTAATGAAAATCTTGAATCATCAAATGCGAAAAATAAGATTAAATATTATTCAAATAGATTTTTTTTCTTTTTTATTTAATAATTAAGCAAGGCAGGCGCTAAAGTATTGCTTGGAGCAGTATATATATCTACATATTCACAAAATGAAGAAGCATCGCTGCGCAGCATACACGTGGCCGAATTCAACTTTGCGGCCGGTCGTCTGGTTAATGCATAATGCAGCTCGCAGAATGAAACCATTTTGAAGAAGCAAATATATGTTTAGCATCAATTCTTGGCATTCATGATACTTCTCTCTGCATTTCATCATTTTTCTTATCTGCAATTAAGTTAAATAAAATAATAAATAGCAACGATAACAAACTGAAAGGTAGAAGAATCGGAGATGAACAAAGATGTATGCAATGATTGTTTTTAACTTTTTATTTTTGTACAAGAGTTATAAAAGAGGTTGTTTTTTATAGAGCACGTTTATGCCTTTTTTACTGACGGATTCCTATTTACCGCGGTTGGAATTGAAATTACCGGAAACGGATCCCCACCAATAAAAATATACTTTCTTTCGATCCCATTTTAATTTTGTCTATCTGGTTTTGACTTGATATAGAGTCACATTCTACTTTTATGTAGTAAAGTGGGACTAAAAAGAAAGTAAAGACGAATAAATTGAAACAGAAGGAGTAATTGTAATATTATTGTAAAGCATATAATAACAACTAATTCAGTATAATTTCCAAAATAAAATTTTGAAAAGATAATATAAGGCTGCATCTTAAAACATTATTTTCGATAAATTTTCAATTAGAAAAACTATTATTAGAGCAAGTGTAAATCATATTACATATGAGAATTAATTAGTACCTGTTGATGCAATAGCAACAAAGAGGACAAAGAGTAAAGCAAGAAACTTTGCCATTTGCAAAATAGTGATTTAATTTGAAATACTTTTTCTTTTTTTCTTTTTTTGGGTTGATGTACTCTTTTCTTGACTTGGGTTTCTTTTTATTCTAGTTTATTTGCCAATAAAGGTCAATATTTATTTTTGGTATAAAATTTATTATAATTATTAGAATACTATATGTAGGAGAATTAAATAGATTACAAGAATCTGCAAAATAATTGTATTAATTATTAACTTTACAAGCAAGTCCAACCTTTTTGTAAATTTATTTATTTTTCCAAAATGTCAAAACCCCGCAATGGATATGAAGATATTTTTTTAAAGTCACATGATAATTTTTTAATTAAAAATATTTTTAATTTTTTTATCATAAATTGATAATCCTTTATTATTTTTTAATTTTAGAATTATAATTTTTTTTAAAAAAAATGCCTTATCATCATTAAGTAAATTTTGAAAAAGGAGGAAATCTATACGCTTCAACGCGCGTTTCTTAACTCACAACACTCTATCCAATATTTGAAGCCGAGAAATCTATATGCCTTCTCGAACGCAAGCAAGGTTTTAATCAACACTTCATCCAATATTTGTTAATGTAAGATATATCCTAAAAAGTCTACAAGTAGCTATTTTCCTAAGAAACTAAAGCTGCATTTATTCTACGTTAACCTTAGCATAAAATAAGTAAATATTTTGTTTTATCGAAATAATAATTTTTTGATTATTTATATGGTCAAATTTATCTATACTAAAATTATTTATTTGGATAATATCAACTATAGAATATTTTAATAAATATGTGGCATGAATATAAAATATCATTGAACATTACTGGATATATTTTTACTAGAGGGACTTTTCCCACATTTCAGGCTAATTTTTTGGATTTTTTTTTTGGGGGAATAATTAAAGTCACAAAAAAGTTTGGACTTGTTTGTAAAGTTAATAATTAATACAATTATTTTGCAGATTCTTGTAATCTATTTAATTCTACATATAGTATTCTAATTAATATAATAAATTTTATACCAAAAAATAAAATATATATATATATATATATATATATATATATATATATGACTCCTTTATTGTCAAATAAACAAGTATAAAAAGGAGCCCAAGTCAAGAAGAGTACATCAACCCAAACAAACAAACAAAAATTATTATAGCTTGCAAATTAAATCAATATTTTGCAAATGGCAAAGTTTCTTGCTTCACTCTTTGTCCTCTTTGTTGCTATTGCATTATCGTACCAATTAACTCTTATATAATAATATATGTTTTATATCCGGTTCGATAACTCTCTTTGAAATGAGTAATCCATCAAAATAATTTTATTCTATAAAAGTAAAAGTAAGATTTGTATGCGTTCTATATATTATCTTCTTAATCTACTTCCAAGTAGATTATACCTGACTATTGGCCGTTATACGCTTTATAATATTATAATTACTCCATTCTGTTCTTGTTTGTCTTGCTTTTAGTTCGTTTCAAAAAGCAAATGTTTATTTCCTTTCATACGCTTAAGCATTACAAAATTAAAGCCGACATTCCGATACATTCTACGCTTTTTTAGTTTAAAACCACGCACAAGATTCATTCTAGTGTTTCCGTTTTGATTCTTTAAACTCCGTTTCAAGTCAAAAACCGTATAAAAACAAAATCAAAACTAAAGGAAAGTATATTTTTATTGAGGGGATCCGTTTCCGTGAAATGTGGGATTAATTTCAACTCAAGAAATAGAATCCGTAAGTGAAAAGGCTCAAATATGCTAGCTCTCTATCGAAAAAACCTCTTTACCCTAATAAAGTATATATCTTATCATCTCCAAACCCACTTGTGAGACTACTGAATTTATCATCATGCATATACGCTTGGCAATATTATAATTACTCCCTCCATTTTGATTTGCTAATTATCTTTTTTTTAGTCCGCTTAAAAATAGAATGTCTCTTTTTTTTTTTGATAACTCCTTAATTTTAACTTTCGATATGTGATGTCAAAATCACAAAATGCATTCTATATCTTTGGCTTATTACCACACACAAAATCGATTCATTTAAAAGCCTTTTCTTTACTTTCTTATAATTGTGATCAAATCAAAACTAAATAAATAAAACTAAACAGAAAGAATATATTTAATAGGAGTCCGTCCAGTCTGGCCCGTCCACACAACCACGCCGTAAAAAAGAGACAGATGCCTCTCTATCAGTAAACAACTTCTCTTACCCTACAAAACATACATCTTATCCGATTCCAGACTTCACTCGCAAGATTACGCTAAATTTGTTTTGTTTGTTTGTTTTATGAAATTGCAGATAAGAGATCAATTGTTGGAGTGGTGGAGGGACGAAATGCAAAATAGATCTTGGTATTAATGTTTGCACCCCAGTTAAATCTGGAACTGTGTATGTGCCATTATGCCTTAAACAAGATAGGAGTAAATTAATTCCGTCACATGTATGCTACGTAGCGACGGTACTACCTTTTGCGAATGTAGATGGAATTGTGCTAAAACACCTCATTCATTGATTTAACGGATTAAGTTTTTATGTAACTTTATGTATATTATTAAAAAATAATATATTTTTTTTATTTTTTTTATTTTTTTTATTTTTTTTATTTTTTTTAGATATTTGAATTAAGGTTTGTTTTAGTGGTATGTATTTATGTTTGTCTATTAAGTTATTGAGTCGATCACGTTGCGCCACACGAAAAATCAATATTTTTTCCATTGAAATTTCCCTCTGGATAATATTAAGTGTCTGCTTACTAATATCTATGTAAAAGAAAATAATAAAGTTGGCTGACGAAAAATACTCATGAAGTTTCCTACTCACTTCGTTGAGAATATGTTTGTTTCAATGAACTAGTTCGAGGAAAATGAGTGCGAAAAATCATGCTTGGCAATAATAAAATTTTCCAATGATTTACGGGCAGAAAATCTTTTTATTTCTAATAACGCATACTAACTATTGATAAAAAGTTATATAATATAATATAATGTGAGAAATTATTTTCGAAGAAAATTTAGGTGTTATAATAAAATATTACTATAGGAAATGATTATTATAGATAAAAATTTGACTATATATTATTTCTTCTTATTTTCTTTAGACTCAAACCTCCCCTAAAAGCTCCTCTACTATTATAAGTGGGGGTTGGGGGAGCTAAATTATAGGCATTTTGCGTGTTGATAACATCATCAACCACTTGTTCACTGTGCATTCACTTTTTTATTTTTCCTACCCTTTGATGTCCAAGTGGGGCTTCAACCATATTCAAATCTCCTTTTCATTTGATATGCCTTTTTTAAAAAATATCATTCTGTATTGTATTAATATTTTTAGCCGATTAATTTATATTCGTGTAAAAACTCATTATAAATAGACTGTGGCCATCGTAGTAGGATCTATATATATACATCAAATCGTGTCACTGCATCCAAGATCCGTTGTGCCCCCGAATTAACTGGATTCACGTGGAAAATCATTATAAATAGACTGAATATCATAGTAGAATCCACATATCTCTCAAACCAGGCCACTTCTGATCGTATTCGTTTGGTTCGACTAATCTGCATTTACGCCGAAAAGCTATTGGTAAATAGACTGAGCATCATGGCAGGTTCTGCATCTCCTCAAACCACTTTATGGATAAAAACTTCTTAACAAAGACAACTCTATACTAGTGCACAAACTCGAATCCTTAACTAAAAATGAAAATTAAATTTTATTTCAAATTGTGAATCCCTAATTTGATGCGTAAACTCAAAACTTCTTATTAAGATGGTATAATATAATATGAACAGAGATGTAGTAGCATCTTAATGTCATCAAATACATTTTCAGGCGTGGATAAAACCTTAGAAAAGTATGTTTTAGTTAATAATTGCTTGGGTCCAAAATGGCAAATATAATTACACACGACTAATTAATCTTCCTAATTAGAACTTTATTTGAGGCACCAATTGATTGATCAACCTAGTCCACGTTCATGCATTACTTAATGGTACATTAATTTTTCCTAATCGAGAAATTTCCAAGCTTACGATTTGAAATTTAAACGGTAATGGTCCGTCTCACTCTTTTCACTTGAATACAAGATTTTGTTTGTGACAGAGTTTAAAATCGTAACGTGCATCGACTCACACATCATACGTCAAGGCTTTTTTACTATTTGAGCCAAATTGTGTCATGAGGAATTTTTATTCCCTTGACAACATGCATGATCCTAACCAAAGTGAGATCTATGATTCAATTCAAGATCAAATATGCCTAACATTAGAAAAGTGAGATCTATGATTCAATTCAAGATCAAATATGCCTAACATTAGAAAAGGTAGTAAAAACCAAAATATCACAATTGAAATGAGGAAAAAAGCAATGATATTTTTTGTGATGCCCAAACCGAGTTTTTTTGTGCACAAGAAGAGGAGTCAATGAAGTACCACCTAGGCAATTATACCAATTTATGGTGCATAGCAGTCAACCACTTGCAATTGTTTTAGTGGTCCTACTAGTGCTGCATTCTTTGTTTTAAACCATGACAAGAAAATAAGTTTACTGTTTCAATCTATATATGTACAAGTATATGTAATTCATCATTTTAAAAAAAAAAAATGCATAATGCATAACTTGATATTTAAATTCACCGTCACGATCAGAAACACTTCAACTGGAGGTCAGCATATCTTAATACCCAACTCGATCTCAACTCCAGAATGAAACACTCGACTTCGTCCTTACCGTGTCTCACACTGACGCCGATGCGATACATAAATTTTGCATTTATCTAATGATAATTTTGTAAACAAGTTTTCATTAAAAAAACAATGGAGACAAGTTGATGTGTTTAAATGTCCAATCTTAAAATTGAAATGCTTACTTATCGAGTGTTTCAAATTTAAGTATCTGTTTATATATTATGCTTCATTTAAATGATACATATGATTTATTTATCATGTATACAAGTTGTTAAAACACTGCAAGTTAGTTGATGGTTTTATCAATATTGGTCCCCTATTTAATGTTGTCAACGGTTTATATACTTTAGTTTTCTACATTACAGACTTGAGAGGATAGAATTTTATCTATTTCTAATAATTTTGCCCAATTCTCATTTTATTATGAGATACAATGAATTGAGGTAGACGGAATTTTTTTACACGAGTAATTAGTAAATTTGATTCAGAAAAAAAGGAAAATATATACTAGCATGCCCTTTTTCCCGCCACAAATCGTGACTAGATCCTCGACACCGACGCAAAGAAAGACGTAATCGATGGGGATTCAACTTAACTCATTATTTTTTAACATAAAATTCAGACACATATATGTAAAATTACTTAATTTTTAACAAATATTGTATTTCGAATTCATAATTTCAAAAAATCAATAGTAAAAACCTAAATGTTAAATTTATCAAAATTAAAATTCTGGACTCATTTCTATCATTCTAAAAGGCAATGGGAAGAGAGTTTTGTGGGTTAATTAATCCGGGTCACCGTTTCACTCAATCGTATAAATTTAAAATAAATACAAATATTTAATATATTTAATCATATATAAATTAATATATATACATAAAAATAAACAATACACCCGATCGATCGACTAATATAAGCACTCAATTACACTTCAACAACAACAAAAAGAATAAAAAAATTAAAAACCAACAAGGTGGGGTCCAAAAGTGCTAAGGTTATACTTGTAATATTCTTATTCCAAGGGGTACTTACAAACCCTCATTTCCTAAGTAAAAGCAAAAACACACCATATATGCTCCAAACAACAAATTACAATATTACTCAATAGGCCCCCAATAGTGGGAATGTATAGTTCTTCAAGAAAAGTTGTGAAAGGGATGAATAAGATGGGAAAAAATTCTTGAATACAAATTCTGCATCAAAGTCCATCAAAATTCTTGTCACAATTTTCTGGCTACAGCATCTAATTCCTTTCAATTAGTCCTTCATAATCAACATCTTCAACCAGATGATGACTTGCTAGGTACAACCCATTATCTCTTGCCTCACCATAAGTGCAACCTCCTAAATCAACCAAAAAGAAGGTCAAGTTTGCAAATGATCAAGTAGTCAAAGAAGGTCAAGTTTGCAAATGATCAAGTGAATGAGAAGCGCTGCAAGTTTGCAAATGATCAAGTGAATGAGAAAGGCCAAGTTTGCAAATGATCATGTAAATGAAGAAAGGTCAAGTTTGCAAATGATCAAGTGAGTGAGAAGGTCAAGTTTGCAAATGATCAAGTTGATCAATTATTACAAGCTGCTAATAATGACCAAAAGAAAGAGGTTATTAGGGTTAAAATTGTCATTTCAAAGAAAGAGTTGCAAGAATTGTTGAGTAGTAATGAAGGTGGATTAATCGTGCTGATGATATGATCAACAAGAGTACTACTATTGTTGAGGAAAGTACAATAGATGTTAAAGGATGGAAGCCCTGCTCTTGATATTATACATGAACTTGACTAGCATACAAGTGGCTGTCCTGGCGCAGCGCCTTTATATCACGACTTCAAAAATATGTTATCAATACAAATATCGAGCAATTTCGCCAATGGTACTCGAAGCATCCACTCAGCATACTTTCTTCCTAGTTTTTTTTTTTTAGTTTTCCAACTTTCCATAGTGTTAACTTGTATATAAGAATATACACACATCAATAACATAACTGCAGGGAGCAGAACATGATAGCGGACTTATAAGCTAAACGATGTGATAAAGAAAGAAGAAAGTTTGTTCTTTTGACTACTTTAACAGTTCCTTTCCTTTGTTTGCTCAAGAAACTATTCGACTGCATAAATTAAGAACTACTTTTATTAGATTATTATCGGATAATACTAGTTTAGATCGAGTGACCTTATATTTTGTTATGATACATGAATTTTAATATAATATATTTCTCCGTTTCATTTCATGTGTCTTAAGAGATGTGAATGGAATGTTATATTCTTTTGTGATAAAATTAAAAAAAAAAACTGGAAGTCATTTATGGGAACCTTAGCCAACAACAAATGTTGTTCCCCACTGACACACTATTAGATGCATCAAAGCATTAGTATTGTAGCTATATAAATCGAAAGGTGATCGATTTCAAAATAATATTTATCAAATAATTATATTGTGTATTAAAAATAATTATATATATAGTGTATATATAAATTTAAATATTTTAAATAAAATTTTTTGACTTACCGTATAGGAAATGGCAAATGAAAACTCTTAACTTTATAAACGAGTGAATTTCACTTGCTAAACAACTTGTGCATGTATTGTTACTATTAAGCTAATCTTAGTTTGTCAATGTGAACAAAAACTAATAGGAATATTCAACTGTTACTAGTTTTTTCTTCTTTTCTCCCTACGTAATATATAAATAAATACTTAAATTTAATTTTTTAATTTTGAGGCATATTTAGATATCTCACCTGATCTCAATCGACAGTTACTAAACACTTTAACTTGTCCCTATTATCTTCACACTACGACGCCACGCGACACATAAATTCGATCGACGCCTAAACGAATTATTAAAATGAGCTGGAAAGGTGTAGATGCGCATATTCAAAGTTAAAATATTTATTTATAAAGACCTAAGATCAAATTTTAAATCAGATAACTATATGTCGTAATGATGACTAATAATACTCCGCACTTTGAATTTAAATTATACAACTAAAAATATAAATTCTACTACTTATATCATCAATTAGTAACTTAGTTAGAATTTTTAATAAAGAAAGTTAGATATCAAAAATATATATATGAAAGCCAAGAGAATTCATTATCATTGTATATGTTAGAGAACTTCTTTTAAAACTTTGTATATATGATATATTTTTTTAATAATATTTATTGATGATATTTTGGTGCTATTGTCTTTCTTTATTTAATCTTACAACTTATGCTCTTATTTGTTTAGTTTATATTGTTAAAAGTTGTTTTTAATAAGTTAAAAATTAATATTTATTAAATTAAATATTTTTAAAATAATATAATTATATAAATATTTTTACAATTATTACAAGTTCATAAATTGGCGTGCCGCCCAACAAATGAACAACTAGTATATCAAAATAAAAGTAAAAATAAAAAAGGAAAAAAGACTCCATGGTCCAATCAGTCTCCAAATGGAGAAAATTAAATTAATTACTAGAAAAATTAAATTAATTATTTTCCAATGGGTAAAAAGTAAATTGAAAAATTATAAAGCAAAAGGGAATTGAAATAATTTTGTTTTAGGAATGTGGGGTTACAAAAGGAGATTGTGACTCTTTTTTCCAATTTGTAAATGAGAATAGAATATTTGTCTCATAAAAAATAGTATTTTGTTGTGGTAGTTGGTTTTCCATTTTGAGTGTATCATGATCTTGATCTCTAAATTCATAATTTCCTCTCTTCTTCTTTCCTTTTTTTACTTATTCTATATTTATATTTGAGCTTGAATGTAAATTTTAAATTTGCATTAGGGAAGTCTCACATTTGGGGGAAGGGAGGCGATAAAACGCTTCAATAAAGGGAACTCAGACCGTATCTATGAAGGACTCGAATTCCGACGTAGATCTCCAATGAAAAAGAGTACTTACCACTCCACCACAACTCTTATTAATAAATTCATAATTTACTTGACAACTTATTCCTCACGACAAAAAAAAAATATTAAAGGAAAAAAAACTCCTCACGACAAAATGAGTATAACATAACATGTATTGTCCGCTATAGTTTAACAGGTCATACGTATTTGCCCTTTGATATTACATAATCATCAACTTTAGCTAGTATCTCGTGAAAGCTTACTTTCTTTTAATTTTAATTTTCATCAACAAAGAAAAAGGTCACGATTTTTCCGAGATAATAACTATTGGGTTTGTTCGATCATCCGAGAAATCAACTCAAAACCGAAGTGAACCTACGCTGATGCTATTGTTCTAACGTACTATACCAAAATAAAAAGAAAATAAAAACACTTCTATAATCTTTTCATTTTCCTTGTTCATATTTTGGCTTTTTTTTCAATGAGTAAAGGTACATATTATATAACAAGATTTGGTTTGGCTTGCAAGCAATATATTACAAGAAAAATCTCATTTATATATTTGCTATAAGACAAAATATACATGTTAATTGAAAAATACCAACAACAACTTTTGAACCATAAATTGAAAAAATACCAAGACCAAAAGAAATTTACATAAATGGCCAGGTTTTAGTTATCCGTTGGAGTGTCGAATAGACCGCCATGCATTTGATTGAATTTGAATGAGCTTAAAATGGGCTAATTAATAAATTAGTCGATCATTAACTCCGTCCGCTCTTGAATTAAGATGAATTGAGCAACAAAGAAACCAACGACCACCGAATTTAAATCGATTAACTCACCATGTTTTCGATAAACAAGATAGCTTGTAAACAAGAAAACCAAGAGCAAATGTGAATGTGTTTTGAAAATGGTATCCTACAAGTTAAAGAAAATATATAACATGTTACTTGCCTTTGGCTCAAAGATAATTACGTAATATGAATTGACAAGATATAGTATGAGTGCAACAAACACAACTCTATTTCTACTAATTAGAGCTATGTATACATATATAAGAAAAACAATAAATAAAATAATAATAATAATAATAATAATAATAATAATAATAATAATAATAATAATAATAATAATAATAATAATAATAATAATAATAATAATAATAATAATAATATAACTCGTGTAATTTCACGAGTGAGGGTTCGGGAGGAGGGTAGAATATTTTATTTTTTGGGGTAGAGTCGAGACTGTTTCATAGTGCCTCCAATCAAAAGTTAAAATATCCGACGTGGGATTGTGAAAAAAAAAATAAGACGACAAAGTAGCAAGATACAAACAAGTGAAACTATAGACTGGGTAATAATACACATTGAAGAGTAAGAAACTATGCGATAACTAAATAACACAAAGTTTACTAAAAAGGAGAAGAGGAGAGGAGGTGGCTAGCTCCTCGCCCTTCCACAAAGTGTGACAATACTCGCACTGGCCATTACCAACCTTCTACTCTAATCCTCGATATCTTCATACTTTTCTATCTAAAAAGTTTCACAGTTTCCGCCGCCCGAAATCACGCCATGTCAGCGTGTCTAATAATCTCCCCAATTTTTTTAACTTACCTCTATGACTCTCTCTTAACTTTGCTGCGCCTCAACCTCTCACACTTGGCGCATCCCCACACTTCTCAAACACATCGAATATGTAAAAGCTTTATGACTACTCCTCTTACCTCAATAGCGTATAGTTCCAAATCTTTAATGCAAATATTTGTTAATAAAGTTATACATAAATATACTATTTATTAATAAACATATACACAAAAAAAGTGACAACATGCCTGATGAGAAAATAAAATTCAATAATAATTAAGCTAAGTAAACTTCATATTGCATTAACAAAAAAAAAAGAAAGAGGATAGTAAACGTGTAATTTGTTAAGATTATTATTTCAATGAACGTTGAATCGCATAAATTTAATAAAATTATACTAATAGTAATAATTCATATAACTGATTTATAACTTACTCAAATTGAGATGCCAATATTATTATTGTTACGTAAAGAAAATATCTCTTGTGAGATAGGATTTCACTAAAATTGTGAAATGTCATGTTGCATAATCTTTTAAAAAAAATCAGTGATATGTATCTTGAACTTAAACTTTAGGATTATTTTGTACTTTTATGGAATATGTCTTTATCCAATTGCTCATTGCAGCAATTTGTTTGTCGATGATACATCAAAATACAACCAACTAAAAGAAGCCACAGCAAAAGTGAAAAGTGCAAACCATATTATATACCTAACATAATCACTATAATAGTTAAGATATTTATTGATAAAACATAGGGATATTTTTGTTATGTGAGCGCTTAGTTAAAGCAAGAAACGGCTCAGTCGGAGGTAGTGTCGGTTTTATCGGACAAGCATTGCACATCGCGTGGTGTTTAGTGTCCCTCTCGAGGCCCTTTGAAATAAAATTGGAAGGACTAAGCGTGTCTTTCACTCCTGATCATACTCTCGTAACTGCATCTGGTCTTCAAAATCATGAACAACTTCCTGATCTATGGAACAATATATAGGCAAAAAGTCGACAAAATAAATTCATACTCTAAGGCTCTAACAAATGAGGTGTGGCCGAGCGACCGGGATTGTGCACGCACGCGCATGGTGTACAGCTGGGCGCCTCAGCGGCCCTTGAAATAGATTCGGAGGACTAACCACGCGTGTCGCTCACATCCGATCATACTCATAATCGCACGGGTCTTCAAAGATCATGAGCAACTTCCGGGTCTATGGAACAACATAGACAAGGGAGAAGTCGATTCGTAATATCAAAGGCTTTAAGGGCTGGCAAACAGGTTCAAACCCATACCCATTAATTAGTTATCAATAGATCGCTTCGAGCCGCTTCCAAGTGGCGAGAGCAAGTTACCACGTGCGCCTGGAGGACCGATCAAAACGATTCCTTCCTTAGGGCCTTCCCAGACATTGCGGTCAACCTGTAACGGATAAAGACAGAGGAAATTTACTCTAATTGTTTAATTAAAAAAAATCATGTGACTATAGAAAAATAAATTTTAAAAAAAATCACAATGTATTGTGACAATTTGATGTATTTTAGCTATAAAGAATTAAGTGTAAAATGTTTTCTCAATCTATAATTATATACCTTGCAACTTCCATTCTCTTAAATTCTCCAAGATATATGATAAGCTATATTTAGTGCTGATTACTGTATACAATTAAAAATTACCTTACCTATTTCTTTCCTCTATTTTGTTACTCCTTTTTTTTTCTCCTGTTGTATTGTATGAATGATTCAAACTAATTTCTACCCCCACCCAAAAAATACCACCATGTGGATAATATTTTTTAGATTTTACCGAGCGTCTGGAGCATTCGTATCGAGATTCGAAGAATTTAAATTCTTATAAAAAAAAAAGTAAACTAATATTAGGATATAAACCGCTTTCTAACAAAAATAACTTCATTCATTTGGATTTTATGCGCGTTGTATAGACAGCGCATATTATGCTCATTCGAATCCACATTATATATTAAAATCTTTATTAAACAAGTTTTAATAATAGATTCCGAACCAAGAAAATCAAACGAGATGTGATAGAATCTTAACTAGAGTTGATAATATCTAAAAGTGTATCTGTAATTTGAAACTTATTTATTCATACATCGTGCTTAAGTTACTATATAAACAAATATACAATATACCGAATTCAACAAAATATATATAAATTTTTAGTAAATATTTTAATACATATATAAGATCCTGGATAAAAATATTAAAACTCATATAGGTACATTTGAATCCGTCACCACAATATTTAAATCTTAAATTCGCCCCTTATCTTTTAATTTGTCATCCTCGAGCCACCTCAATTTTTTTTTTTTTTAATTTGGATATTTGCGTATTGATAACATCACCAAGCACTAGTTTACCTCTTTTTTTTAATTATTTTTTAATTTTTTAAAGTCCTCATGATGCATTTTATTTTGGTAGTTTCCTATTTCTTCAACTAGATGTTCAAGTGGGCCTCATCTCATATTCATATAAATTATATCTTTGATTTTTTTTATTTTTTTTATTTTTTTTATTTTTTTTATTTTTTTTATTTTTTTTATTTTTTTTATGTTTTTTCTTTTTCTATTAATTCTATTTTTTTAAACATCATATTAAGTATAGGTAGATCAAGCATGAAAAGTGTTATAAAAGCAATCAATATTTGTAGGTTAAAACTTTAATTTGCACGCCATATGGAGTAAATTTGAGATCTAATCAACTTGATTATGCAATAATGTAAATTATGTAATATGAATTAATGATGATATAATAACTTTTGAGTTGGCGAATATAATTTCATGTCTAATCAAAATGTGTCTACGAATTTAAAACGAAATTGAGGGAGTAGCTCCTATATGTATGTGTATGTATGTATTTTTGATGCCACAAACGCGGAAATAATTTATAAATTTAACGAATTGGTCTATTATGTTAAGTTTGTATAGTTATTATTATGTAGTTGAGGATACTAAATATTCTAAATATCACGTATTTTTTATATAAATGGACAAAAAGCACATATTTTAGTTAACTGAAAATTAAATGTACTTAGCTAAATACTATATGGATCAAAAACCCAAACTCATCAATAACCGAAGGATCAAAAATATAATTTATCTCGAAAAGAATAATGCCAAAGTGAGATGCATCCTTTCTCCATGATATAATTAATTTTGGGCTAACGCCACAGACGGAGCAAGGTTATATATACCGTTAGTACTATAAAAAAATAAATTATGAACTATCAATATAAATTAACGTATTTACTCGTATGTAGAATATAATTTTAATATATTATTTCTTCTATAATTTCAAGTTGTCATTAGACTTGTTATAGCATTAGAGTCAAACCTATTTATACAATATCGCCTCATTGAATATTATGTTTTAATTGAAATATTATTATAAATAATATATAATAAGTATAACATAATACGTAAAAATCGATTTTATAAAAATTTAATTATTATAGTAAAACGTTATTACGAGGATGATCAAGTACATAAAAGAGGCGACTATACCGTAACAAAGATTAGCATAAGAGCAACAGATATATTAAGCTTCCGCTATATGCGAAAATCGGTGAAAGAATCAAATCATGTTAATCTATTACGTAAAAATAAATTTTATTCTATATTTCATGGTAAACTATTTCTCATGCTTCAAATACATAATCTTCCACTTTACTATTTTTACAAACTCAAACACGTAATCTTCTCTCGATCACTTCAATGGAGCATGTATCCGTGAGCAACATAGAAATGAGAAAAGCAATGATAGTTTGGATGCCACAAACCGGACTTTGTGCAGAAAATAACAGAGAATCCACTAGGTCAAACAAACAAATAGTCAATAATTAAAGAGTGTAAAGTTAGTATGGTGCATAGTAATTAGTAGTCAACCACTTATATTTCCAAATTGATCTAGTGGCCCTACTGGCTCTTAACTCATTTAATGGGGTAAAATATATTCATATATGGTGTTTGGGCGGAAGATCCACCACAACCCCCCAACAACAGCCATGAAAGACATCACAATTATTAACGGATACTCTTAATAATGCATGTAATATTATTTATTTTAATCTAAATTTATAAGATTTTGTTTAAAAGGCTTTACACTATCAAAGGTAAAGGAGTGAATTGAATTCCTTTTTTTCGGAGGCATTGCAGCAGCGAATTCACTAAATTCAGTATTTTCATAATAGAGTATGAATTTATTAAATGACAAGGAAAGTATACTTGACCTGATCATAGTTTTAAAAAGATAATCAATTCAACGTTAAGAACTCCAGCATTGAACTCATAGAGCCCACCTCCGAATCCGCCAGATCTTATTCGTCCAGTAATTATACCATACAAAAACTGTGTTAATAACCTTTGCGCATATATAAATTTGTGAAATTCCGTTACCGCAGAAAAATTCTAAATATATCATTTTCGGCAATCAAGCAGTTTCCTCCCCGTGCACTTTTACTTTCCGCCACTGTCTGAATCCTCAAGTTGCACAATCAACAAGGTGGGTCCAAAGTGCTAAGGTTCTTCCCTTTTCCTCATAAAGAACACCCACCACCTATATGCTCCTCCAAATTCCAATAACTTGATTGTACACCATCTAACATAAACACAAACAATGGGAAATTGCATAGTTGTTCAGAAAAGTTAAAAAGTGATGAAAACAGATGGGAAAGTTCTTGAATACAAATCTCCCATCAAAGTCCATCAAGTATTATCACAATTCTCTGGCCATGTAATATCCAATTCCCTTCATCAAGTCATTGATAATCAAAATCTTCAACCAGATGATGACATGTTAGGTGGAAAAATTTACTATCTTTACCTATATTAATAGTAGTACAACCTCCAAAACCAGCCACAAAGTTAAGGTAAAATTTGCCAGATGTTGAAGAAAAAACTATGCCAAAAATAGAGGCTGCAGTAAGGATTAAACTTGTCATCAAAAAGAAACTTCAAGCCTGTTGATGAGTACTGAAGGAGAAGGGATTAATCACAGTCGACTGCGATCGCGTAAGGAAAGAGGCCATGTTAATTGCATAAGATGAACTCTGCTTCAATCTATATCGCTTGATCCTTAAAACACGAACTGTTTTTGAAAATCCGCGATAATGGATGCGAAGCAGGTAGTATAGATGAAGTGGGGTAGCACACAACCTTCTGACTTTAATTTTGTTATAGTTTTAGTAAACTTATAATTGCAATTAGAAGCAAAGAGGCCATGTTAGTTACATAATATGAGCTTTGGTTCAACTTAACTTGTAGTTTCAACAAGTGAAACATGACATAAATCAAAAACTAGTTGATCTTTCTATATCTCAAAATCTCCTCCTGCCTTGTTTCAATCTACGTCAGCTTCTGATCCTTAAAAGACAAATGTAAAATACGATAATAAAGCCAGTGGGTTCTACTGATCTACTATATCTCAAACTCTCCTCTACCTTGTTTCCAATACAATCTATGTTTATTGGATTGTCCTATTGAGACATCTAAATTTATAAAATCAAACGTAAGGCGTAAGATTAGTGCCGATTCCCCGCGCAATAACACACACAATGCAAATTGTTTTTTTTCCTATTTTTAATGGTAAATCATTTTTCTTATTTATTGAATTTGTTTTTTTTAGAAAATTGTAATTAAACGAACACGAAAAATAAAAAATATTTTCCCACCATATCGAACACATCTTAAAAGATAAAATAAGACAAATAAATTAAAATAGAGAGTAATAATTATGATAAATTTCCAGGGATCTAGCTCCCTTCCATTTTCCTTCTCTCTTCATTTTTCCCAAGTTCTTGTTTGAATTTGGGGACACATAACATGGACTAAATTTAATGGCTAAGATTTAATTGATTAAAATAAATCCCTAAATATGATTAAAATAATAAATAATTATATATTTGGTTCCAAAATTATTATAATTCAACAATCTTAACAATTAATTAAGATTAATATAAAATTCAAAAAAACATTAATATTATTAAAGAAAAAATTGGAAAAATTAAAAATATTTTTATTTTTTTTATTTTTTTTATTTTTTTTATTTGTTTAGTTAATTATTAATTAGTTAATTTTGAAATTATTTTTTCATTGAACTTTCTTTAGCATTAGCTATTGCAGAGATGATGAATGTTTAATATCTTTTTTATAGCTAGGTATCTTAATATTCACCTGTATTTTTATTAAACGTAATTATGATTAAGATACAAGAAAGCATACCAATAATATAATAAAAACATTAATGGAGAGAAACGTAGCTTCCTCAATAAAAAACTCATTAAATATTAACTCAAATACTTTCAAGTATCACAAAATCAAAGGATGTTCTTATGTATGCATTTTATACAAAGTAACCTGATTCTTCAATCGACAAAATGATTTTAATTATTAAATTTAATTTATGACATGTGTCCTCGATCCAAACAAGAAGTAAAAGTATAATTTACCTAAAATTGAGGGACCAAATGTGACATTAAACCCATAAATTATTATTATTATTATCATTATTTTTCTTTCTTAATTACATTAAATTTGAAAATTTAATTTCTAATTAGAACTAATACAGATTACGAGGTAAACAAAATCCTCTATTGGCTCCTCAAAACCCACCTCCGTTTAGTGTAATGCCTTTTCTCAATTCAATTGAAGTTCCACAGTAATGAATTTTTCTCCGTCCGATGGACACCGTCGTTAACTCCGCGCTCGAAGAAATCTGCTCTCATGGCGATTCCGGTCTCCATCTCGAAGCTGTGGGGCGAAGCTACAACCTTCAGCGCTCTCCAGTCAAGGCCTTAAACTTGGCCCAAACGTCAAAAGTCCTCTGGTTTAACCTCATTGACATTCCGGGCCTCAAATTTGAATTCCAATGGTGTTGTTTATAGTTCTGTGGATAGTTGCGTTCGCTCATTCGAGCAAAGACAGATTGGATTTTGAAAATCGTCGCGCTGGAGCATATGTGTAATGGTTTTATCGGAATTTGCGATATTGATGCCTCTGATGCTAAGCTTTCTAAGCATGAACGTCGCGTCCTTGATCGACTTGCCACTGTTAGGTTTGCGTTCATTCTTTTCTCTCGTTTCCTTTTCTGAGCATATATGAATTGTTATTACTGTGTTTGACTGGTGATGAAATTTATAAAGAAAATTACTCTCTCAGTTCCAAAATACTTGTCATGTTTAAGTTCTAGGATTTAAAACTATGAAACTCTTACTGAACATTTTAAAATATATATAGTTCACCATATTTATTTGTGAAGAATTGCAAATTGTAGTACTTTTCGAATGGTTTTGGAATATCTAAATTTTAATTTTGAAATATTAAATTAATTTAATCTTAATTAGTCTGACAGTCAAATTGACTTGAGAAGCAAGACATGACAAGTATTTTGGGATGGAGGGAGGACTTGTAAAACTTGTGGTCATAAATGTGCCGTGACATTTGCGGGGTTGTAAAATTTTTGTAACATGTCATAATATTTGTATTTACTGTTAAAGCTTCCCCTTAATGCTAAAATGAGAAGGTTAAATTAAAGCATTTTCAAATTTAGAAAGGTGTCCACCTTTTGGGACTGGCTAATAAGAAAATAGTGTTATTCTTTTCCTTGATCTTAAACATGCCCATAACATTTGTGTGACTATAAAATTTCTCATTAAAGGTAAAATGAGAATTTTGGTTGCATGATTTTCAAGTTTAGAGAGGTATCAATCTTTATTGGAATGGACTAAAAAGGAAATGTTGCGACATAAATTGGAACATTGACTAATGTTGGCTGCTATAGACTAAAACCATAGATGTTGGGTAAATCTTCCCTCTAAGACTGGAGCAAATGGGCCACATTGAAGTTTTAATTGACGGAACCTGGTATATCGAGGTTGTTTATCTTATGCATCAACCATAGAGTCATCCATTCGGGACAAGCATATAACTACAGCCGTTGTAAATCAGCAGTCTACTTTTGTAGCGAAATTTGGAGAAATCATGACTGTGATGTGTTTAGTTAGAGTTTATAGTTTAGCATCAGGAGACTAACATATTGAAATAGAGCAACTTGAATTGTCCAATATCCAGGTGCAGTTTTTTCCTAGCCTTGAACTGAAGCTGGATGATTACAGGCTTATGTAGGTTTCTCTCTCTCTCTCTCTCTCTCTCTCTCTCTCTCTCTCTCTCATTTGAGCTGAAATTGCATGGTTATGTGGCTTACTGATCAGTTTAATAGTTTTTCTTATCTTTTGCTGGTATGTAGTCAATTACAAGTATGTGTGTGCACTGATGCATATGAATAATTTGAAGACTTCTAAACTTTTATTTAGATGATAAAAGTGCAAAAAAATAATTTGAAGACTTCTAAACTTTTATTTAGAACACTGACTTTTAAATAAGAAGAGTAGAGTGTGATAGAGAAGCCAATTTGCCCCATATTTGAAAGGTGGGAACCTAAGGCCAACCCTGAGAACATTTTGGAGAAGACAAATGAAGTTATTTATTGGGCTAGTTGTGTCAAGGGAAACTTTTGTTATATTGGTGGTGTTTGGATCAATCTTTGTGCACATGGACAAGAACTAGGTAACTCTTCCATCAAGGTTAGACAGATGGGAAAAGATCATCTACTAGTATTTGTCTACCGGGATTTAAACCTTGGTCCTAAGATTTGTACCCACTTTATTGATCTCTAGGTCATACTCTGCTGCATGCTATGGGAAAATTTAAATGTTTACTGGTAACGGAAGTAGCTTAATTGCTTATCAAAGTCTCAACTTTGACCGAAGTTTCAGAGGAAAAGGAACATGGTGAAATGAGCTTGGAAAAGACTTTAAGATTAAAGGAAATGACATGTTCTACATAGTGAGGAAGCTTGAAAACGAGGATTGATTGTCAGACAGCCAAATAATCCTTAGGATAAGAGAGATATGGATGGAGAAGGGACTGTAAAAAGGTCCAGTTTCCACCAATATGCTCTATTTATCCCGCTACGCAAAGAATTTGGGTAGTCAACAAAGGCTTGAGATAACCAAGGGGGATAATTCCTTGGAGGATAATGAGATCACTGATGGTGAAGATGAAAATAATGGTGGTGTTGCTGAGGAATCTCTTGATGTAGATCAGCGTAAGAGATTTTCTTCCGGAACTAGAAGCTGTCTGTGATGTTTGAAAATACTGAGGGAAAGGTTGGTTTTGACAATGAATGCTCCATCTATCTGGCTTTTAGATGTACTCTATTGCTGATTCTTTATTTGTTTTCATTTATGAAGGTCCTTGCTATAGCTGACATCAAGCCAGAACTTGGTTATCAAGGGACTCGTGGGCATAGGAAATGGAGATATGTACGTTCTTCCTTTTTATTATTTTGTATCCCCAGTATATTGCAACTCGTAAACCCAACTCACGTATCATATTTCAATCCAAAACTTTGAACCCTAGATTCTCAAGTAGCTAAAGGAGGCTCAAGTGGTGGGAGGACGATGATGTCATAGTGTAGACGGAAGGTCAGTGGAAAGTACTGACTTATTAGTACCAACTGCTGTGGGTTTTATCTATTACATTTTCCTTTTCCATGTATATCTAAGACACCTTGGAAGTGCTCATGGCTCCACCGCATATAACCCATTTCTTCTATTGTTTCTCTTTTTTCCTTTATGGACCTGTGAAATCCAAGGGTACTTATAACTTTCTAACATTTTCTCCCATTGGAATCATGGAAATTGAACATCTTTGTTAGAATCACTGAAAAATTAATAAATTCGTACCAGCTTTCTTGAACAAATCTGATCTAATGGAAATGTGTTTGACTTTGTTGATTATTTATGTGCTAGGTATCTTTTGTTTGATAGGTGCGTTTTAACCAACTTTGTCTCTTACAGTAAAGAATATTTTTGACTAGATTTTTTGCAGCTGTTTAATCCAACTTGTACTTTAGGGCAGGAGATTCTTGAATTTCAACTTAAGCAGTTCTGATAATTGATGAAGTGAGAGAAGCTTATATTCATATAGTACTTTGATGAATTGTATATTTGTTGGAAGAAGTGATTCTTTTTCTTACCAAAGATTGCTGATTCGACCTAGTTAATGCAACTAAATGACATATTGTCCTTTCAGTTGTTTTTGGCCTAAAATTTTGAATTGAGATTTATTGCATTTGGAACTGAGACAGAAATTCATATGTACTCAAGGTTTGCAATTCCCATGAAACTAAAGAGATTATGACAAATTTATGTTGAATAAAGGTCAATCTTGCCTAAACTCAAGCTTGGACTTTTAGTGGAAGGGAAGTATTTATTTTTGGTGGTTCTTGGATTCTTTTTAGTTTTATATATGTGGTTATTGGATCTTAATAAGATATAAGAGTTGTATCTGAAGCTTGGTAGCGGCTATTGTCTTCTGCTAAGTTACTCTTCAAATTTTTTTCTGCAAATTCTCAAACACACTGTATGGACATCTTTGAAATTAGTGTCCAAAGAGTAGGGTAAAGATTCACTGGGTTGAGCTGACCTCTTTCTTTATCTTTTCCCTCTTATTTGAAGAAGGAGGGAATGCTACGGAGGCTTACACTTAAAACTTGAAATCGATAGCTACTTTAATAACTACATTCCAGTGCAAGTTTCTTACCTTCACCTTATCCCACAGCTGTCATCCGCACTCTTGTCAAAAAAAGGTTTCTTAGCTTCACCATTTCTTGTCATCATTTCTCACTAAACAAATTCCCTAGATTACCACTTTTATCCCTGTATGACCGATTTTGTAAGCTCAAGTGCCATATCTTGTAATTCTTGCATCTTCTTGATGCCTTGATTAATATCACTTCATAAATAAATAAAATTAAAAAAAGAAAAGAAAACTAAACATAACCATATGTGCCATCACAACAGCGAAAAAAGAGTCTTAAGCTCTTACATATATTATTATAGCTACAACATGATTGGATGGCTGCAATTTAACAAAAAATTTCAATTTGTGAAAATGCTAGCTGGACAATCTACAGCGTAGGAATTAGGACTTTGACTGGCTAATTAATTGCTTATCTTTTGCCACTTTGCAGGAGGTCAAGTGTCTACATCTGTTGAAGAGGTTTTCACCAAAACATTTTGAAACAACGATGAAAAAGGCCAAGAGAGGTCATATTTCGGACCTGCTTTTAGAGCTTCATTGAGCATCAGGAATTTATGATATGGTTGATGCCGAGGGTGATAGAGGGTTGCCCTTTATTCAGGTGTTGGTAGGATATTTTCTTTTATGAATGTCGAAACTAATGCTGATATCATTTTACTAGTGCTGATAGTATTTTACGTGTATATTCTCTTCATTTTTGTGTAATTTCACTCGATCTATAATTATGTCTTGATCATTTTTTTTGAATTTTTTTCTCAGTCAACTTTTAACTTAAGTGATTGTGTCTTTATGACATTTTTAGGTGCAATTTCACCAAAAGTCTCATTTTTGTCTTTACATCATTCTTCAAGCCTTGGATCATATTTTGAATCTTTTGTGAGTCAGCATTTAGTGATATGGTACTCATTTATGTGTATAATATGAAAAAATTATTACAAAAGAAGAGACACATAAATGAATTGATGGATAAGTACAAAGACTCACCTATAAAATGAGGCAATAAATACATATTTACAGACAGTCCCCCCCCCAAAAAAAAAAAAAGGGATTTAGTCTATGGTAAGAAAGTAACACGGATATGTTTGTTAGATGCACGCCATTGGTTCAAACTTTACCGCAGACAAAGAATGGTATCAAGTGGAAGGGTAGAGGCGGGTGCCCATTATCCACCAACACCCTTGCATCATTAACCTTGGTGATTTCTCGAGTATAAAAGAAATATTTATACAGTTGACATATGACTAATTGTAATCGAACATATTTATAGTCATTAACCCTGGCGATTTCCTAGAATTTATAAGCTCCATAGATCTATGTTGACAGCCTGTTAGATAGCTTTTTTTGCCTTCCTGAAGCTGATAATTTCTTTTCTTTGTACGTTTGCATCTCTTGATGCTTTTTGTTAATGATCCTTCTTATTTCAAAAAAAAAAAAAAAAAAACTAAACAAGAGGAATTGGCAAGGCAGAAATAAGTGCAGGAGGTAGGGGCTTAATTTGGTCGTCTGTGTCACGATGCCACCCTAGTCTATCTTAGTTATTTTGGTTCTCCCACTATCTTCAATGAAGATGATAAAGGAGAAGAGAAAGCCAGACTCTCGAGGGTGTGAGGTGGTGACTAGATAGATGACTGGATCGATACTGAGGCTTATATATTGCGGCAGCCGTGGATTATTGAAGAAGGATGAACTATAGTTGCTGAGAGGAACCAGTCACGAAATTGACCCTCCACCAAGAATTGTTTATAGTGTAGACACTTATAATCCTTGTCAAGGTGTTTATTGCTTTGGCAAAGAGATTCTTGATTACTGACTGTCGGTAAGCATGACAATCAAGTAGATAATAATAAAGGAGGGGAGCTGAGGCCAACAAGCTGCCATTATGGGGGTTGACCATGTACCTTAACATTTAAATTTGTGAGTGGTCATCAACACTTGAGCGGTCCTATTTGTGCTACAAGAAAGAGGCAGAAGTTTGGGAAGTTGGAAAGCTAAATAAAGAGAATGAACCCATGGGGGAAAGTCAATGTAGTGGAAGGACAACTAGAGATTCTCTCAAATATGTCCCACTGTCCACAAAGTCGTGACAAACAAGCCTTGCTGGTAGTTCTATGCAGAATGGACATATGGTGTATAGCCTTTGGCAACAGTTATTGGAATGTGGGTGGGAGGAGATGCTATGAGGAAAAAATTAGTTGAATTTTTTTTTTTTGGGAGCTTGGTGGGTAGGGAGCAGGAGTAGAAGATATCGACAAAAGGGCTACATTAGTGAGAAACGATTTGGGCTAACTATAAATACTTTTACAAAGATAATTTTGCCTTGAGGAAATTAATTTTCTGCTTCTGATTATGCTTCTTTCAAGAAGGAGAAATATGTAACTTCTTCCCCACAAATAGAAAAGTTGTTTCACTTTCTTGTGGCTTTCAAAGAGCGGGTTGGATAATGGGTTAAATTTGAGCGAGTCAAACGGGCAAGTTAAGAAACGGATAACAATCCAAATCCATCCTAAAAATTTACTTGGGTCAAAATGGGTGGGTTAAGATGGATTGAATTGCGGGTCATAACCCAACCTGTCCAATAATATTCAGATTGAACCAACATTATGATTTGTCATTAGGGTGAAGCAAGCACTGGATGTAAGAGGGAGAGATTGTGGGGGAGCCAGCTTTGACTTCAAGCTGCATCTGTAGCTGACAAGAACTTTCTAATCTGCAGTTTGCAGAACTGCATGAGTTTGAAGGCATTTAGAATGTCTCTGCTTATGTCTTAGAAGATAGCAAGTGGTGAAATGTAGATGGCTGGGGTTGATTTTATGACCTAAGGTGACCCAAATTGACCTGTTTAGAACATGGGTCTGTTCGGGTTACAATCCAAATTGAACCAACAAGAAAATTGACGCAACCCAGTTCAAGTTTGGGCGGGTTACAGATTTAGGGGTCAAATGACACCTCTACTTCTACTGCTTCCCAAAAGAACTTTTCCTTTTGCCAAACACTCAGAATTTCTAGAAAAAAGTCTTTTCTAAATAAAGAATTTTATAGCCTGTTTGGCCAAGCATTTGGGAGGGCAAAAGTGCTTTAATTAAAAAAACAGGTGTTTGGACAAGCTTTTGGGAGGCCAAAAGTGCTTAATTTTAAAAAATAAGGTGTTTGGCCAAACTTTTGGGAGAAAATAAGTGCTTCTGGTGAGTAGTAGAAACTATTTTCAAAAACTAAAAAAAGTAGTTTCTCGACTGGGGCACTTGTAGAAAATACACTTAGAGGCATTTTAAAAAGTTTGGCCAAACACTAATTGTTGCTTAAAAGTGTTTTTTAAATTTATTGACCAACCACAAATTGATTCTCACTAAAAGTACATTTTTTAAAAATCACTTTGATAAAACACTTTTCAAAATAAGTTGATTTTCGAAGTTGGTCAAATATGCTATTAGCCTCCAAAAAGCTTGGTCAAACACGTTATTAGTCCTTTAAGATTTTCTAGTAACTAGAACCATCTATAATGTCATACAAGTATACAGAACTAGAGATAAATTAACTAACCACACCTTGAGGGCAATAATTTATGCCATGGGAGTAGGATAAGTTCTAGAAGCGTTTCTTAAAACACGACCTAAATGTGCCTCCTTGTACCTCCTCATTTCCTTTAAGTCTCACTATTGCTTAAAAAAAAAAAGAAACTGAAACACCTTACCTCTTTACCCACTAGTCACTTTTGTTCGCTCCCGTTCAGTGTCTTAGGAGATGTATAGCTCTTAACTCAAAACCCTAGATACTCCCAAATACTTTTTGAACCCAAATTTTTTCTCTCATTTACAGTACAACCATCTTTCCTCTTTTTTTATTTGTTTTGCCATCTTTTCTCCTCCTAGATTTTCAATTTACATGAATGATGTATTTGCTATTCTACCTTCATATTGTTACTGAGTTTCTTGTTGTTGTTAATGTATTTTGGTTATTTAAATCCTCATGTAAAAAGGCAATTAATGAGATATCCAATATTGTTGCTTTGCTTTAACTATTAATTGATTAAAAACTTTAATATGTATTTTTATTTTATTTGTTTATATATTTTAATTTATTTAAAATACTTAATTCAAGTTTTCATAATAAAATATTAAGTCAGTTTTCTGTTTAAATAATACTAATTGTAAACAAACCTTGATATTGTCTCTTTTCATCATTTTGGCACTAAGAAGCACTTTTTGAAAAGATTAATCAACAATATCAAATACTAAAAATACTTCTCAAATGTGGCTAAACGCATTATTCTCCAAAAGGGCTTCTCTAAAAGCTATTTTGCAAAAGTACTTCTCAAAGCAGTTTTTAGTAGTTTTCCCACAGCCCTAAACATAGCAGCCGCATGGGATTGGAGCAGAATTAATGGTGTCAATAAGTTTTTCTAGTTTAAACTTTCTTTTTCAGTTTTTCTAGTCAAAATTAAAACTAACCGAACCTTTGCAGTTTATTTATTTTTTTTACATGTATGCCCTCTTCAGATTGCTTTTCTGTTATAAGGTATGACACACATTTATTGTTGGATCTATGTATTTGTGTGTGCATTTGATATTTTGAAGTTTTTCTAATTAAACTAACCGAACCTTTTGAAGTTTATTTATTTTGCTCTACATTTATGCCCCCTCTTCAGATTGCTTCTTCTGTTATAAGGTATGACACACATTTATTGTTGGGTTCATGTATATGTGTGTGCATTTGACTTTTCAAAATATGACTCTTATGTGAGGATTCCTTCATATGTACATATGTGATATCAAAACTTTCCTTGCCATTATAATGTTTTTGCAGGTATGCAAAAGGCTTGGAATAAGCACAAACAACACTACAATCGGGTTGGTTGATATTATTAATAGATTCGGAATACATATGGAGCCAGAACTCATGAACAAAGCCAAGGGTTACCGACTCTGGACGCCTGGAAACTATAATCCTGGAGCTTCAACTGTCACTCTGAATAAACCAGTAGCAGACCCTTCGGAAATTCCTGGCTGCACTCCACTTGGAACACATTTAGAATTTCAAGAGAACTCAGCATTAGCCAGACAAGATGTGATGCTTCAGTTCCTGAAGGTAATGGTGTAGCTAGTAGTTTCCAAAATGTAAGCACAGGAACTTTACCAAAATTTCTGATCACTTGGTGCTGGATGAAAAGGGATGAATCTGTCCCAGTTTGTCTGAACAGTCTCACTGGGATCTGAATTCTCATCAAGGTAAAGGCAGGTGTACCACTCTGATGCAGAGCTGGGCAGATAGTGAGTGCATCTTCATCATATGTTGCGCCAGCTGATGCACTGGCTCTTAATGTGCCGACGCCTCCAAGACGTCGATCTTATCCGAGGTATCCATGTCTCCCATTGGAAGCAACCAGTGCAAAGAGGGAGCAGTGGATACTTAAACTTCTACAGGTGTTTTTATTTGCCCATTCTTTTTAAGCTCTTCTGGCTGTTAGGCTACATTTTGCCACAGATGAAGGATCACAAATATTCTCTTTAATCAGGAGGAGAAGTTCCTGGTCAGATCAGAGCTATTCAGACGGCTTCAGGATCTTGAGAAGGAGAAGACGACAATGACAGACCGAAGGACCTTAGACCGTTGTCTTGAATAGGCTTTTGGTAAGAGACATCAAACATTGTTGTTTATGTCCCTGTTCTAACAAATTGTAACTAGCAGTCGTAGGATACAGGTGTGGTTTTGCACCCTTCAGTTTCTAGTGTATCTGCTGAAACAGATCGTAGAGATTCAGGTCTGGAAACACAGATCCGCATTCAATCCTCTTCTCAACTTGGAAAAAGGAGAGTCAATTTCAAACTGAATGATCTCGCCAGGACACATCAAAGCATAAAATTGAACCAAGCTGAGCGAGTTGAAGCTATGCTGCATAAATGACTGTGGAATACTTAAGATTGGCCCGTACAAAGCTTCATCTATCTATGGGAATATGGGAACAATCTGCCTGGCGGTGAAGATGTTTTGTCATCTTTTAAACATGGTCATGACCTAAAAAATCCTCATAGTACATGTAAATTAATTGATTTGAATGCTGCTATTAAGGGCATGCCGCTTGAACTGTTCTTACAAGTTGTTGGCTCTACTCAAAAGTTTGAGGATACGACGAGAAATGTAAAATGGGTTTTGCTTCTTCTGATCTTCCTCTCTTATGAGTACAGCATCTGATGGATATCCTGTTTACTTGGACGACTATCATCATTGATTGAGACATTTTACGACGTTTGAAGGTACGATGAATTTTACTGAGAATTCCGGATTGCTGATGCTTAGTACAGTGTGGTTGCTGGACAAGGCTTCCCTAAAATGTTAGGATTCTTAGAGGCTGTACGAACTATTAAGATAGGAATGTTGCTATTGGAAGAGGAGTTCATTGTTCATGCTTTCCTTTGAAAGACAAATTTTCTTTAGATACATGCCCTATTTCCGGAGGAGCCTAAAATGTTATCCAACCAATTCGACTGGAGTTCAGTTTCAATCTCCATTATCCACTAGATGCTAGAGGCTTTTCAATAAAGAGAGATAATGTAGTTCAGGTTGCTTGTAGAGAACCTGATGCATGGAATTCAGTCACTTACTCACCGATATCTCTTGACTAATTCATAAATTATTTAAGGGAGAACCTTGATGAGAGTGAAAATTGCTCTCTTTGTAACTCTCAGCAACTTCTTTGCTGGCATTTCTAATGTATAAAGTTATCTTTTCCGATAAAGAAAAGTTGTTATCTTCCTTAGGATTATTAGAGCCTGCGGAGTGAGTACTTAAAGAAATAGCAGTTTTTGTAGTTGTAATCTGTTTGGGACACTTGTAGGGGTGTCCAATTGGTATCGTAGTTTCAGGATTAATATTCCCTATGATGCTTTCAGTTTGGTGTTGCAGTATACCCCCTCTCCAACAAAGAAAAGAACACAAGAGAAAGAGCTAGAAATTATAATTGGTGATGACTGCCTGACAACGTATCTCTCCATGTGAAATACATTCTTATTGGTCATTCCTGTAAGTAAATGAAATCCTAAAGCTTCAAAAACTAGTGAAAAAGTTGCCAAGCTGGTGCATTCACCCTCTGAAAGGGAAAAGGCTTCATATATGGGAAAATCAAAACTAATTTATGGAATTGGTTATATTGAACTCCTTCCTACTCTAGTGAGAAAGTATTACTGTAAGAGTTTCTGTTAGTTGTTTATTGATGCAATAGTTAATTGGTCTTGTATTTGCTTATGGCAGTTGATTAGGCTTGTATGTGGTGGACATCCAGAAAATACTGCAGATCTCCTCATACTACTCTGACTCTGGTATTGGAGCTTAAACCTTACATTGAGGAACCTGTTTGCTCAGTGGGTTCATCTCATTTTATTCATTGTCCAGATCTTCGCCCTCAAATCAGACATGATTTTGTTCTTTCAAGTAAAAAAGCTGTTGAGGAATACTGGAACACTTTAGAGTATTGCTATTCTGCTAGTGATCAGAATCATGCATGCATTCCCTGGCTGCGCAGTTAATGAGGTTTAATCCTTTCTACTTTCTTTGCCTTTCAGTGATTACTTTGAATTTCCATTTTTGAGGTAGTGGATGTCCACATGGAAGGGCCTGACCACATTAGGTCTCTATTGGATGCAGCCTTACTTTGCATTTCTACTAGAGACTGTTATATATCTTTTCTAAAATTGCGTATTTAATCTACCTTAAGTGGTATGTTCAACTTTAAAGACATAACAACTCAGGAAATGGCCAAGAGTGACAATACTTGATGCAACAAAATGCTAAAGCCAAGGGGGCTTAACTAGCCAACTCTATGATGAAGTAGTGCACTTAATAGCATGTCTAATTTCAGAGTTCGATTGCATCCTTGAAATGGTTAAGAACACAGGGAAATTTCATGTACTACTGCTATTTCTCTATGATTTGTTATTATCAAAAAAAAAAAATACTCCCTTTTGTCCGTTATACATGGCAGCTTTGGAATAGGAGCTCAAATGTTCTGTGACTTGAATATTCTATTTACTAATAATTGAAGAAAAATATTGAAGAAATGGTTGAAGAGTTACCTTGATAGAGAAATAGCAAGTATCAAATTTGGAAATTTGATATGAGTGATTTGATTCTTGAAAGTTGTGAAATTTTTATAGAAATGGATTTGGTGTCAAGCATTTCACCCAAACTAGGAAGTAAGGAAGATTATTTTTTTCTTTTGATTTGTTAATTTGAGGAATAAAGTGGATTGCCATGCAAGAGTACTTCATGTCTATCAAAAGAAAGATTGCCTTAGGAACTGTCATCTGTTTATATAATAGGATGGTTAGCTATACTTGGTTAGTCTCTTGCTGCTTTGCATGTTTGATGACTTGTTCGTGCTTAAGAACTTGCTGCTGAATGAGTATTATGTTTGGAGAAATGTTATTTTTGTTTCATCTTCTGTTGCATTGTATTTAGGCTATTTTCCTCTTTGATTGTTTATTCTCAGTTTCTGTTTGTACTGAGAGTGGGAAGCAAAATGTTGGTCGGTTTGCATTTCTTTTCCATCATGGCCTAGCCAGAGTTATGACAGCTGATCAGCGGGCTGAACTCCTTAAGCGTGTTATTAACGTATGGCCCTTAGAGGAAACTTTCATTCAAGGAGTGTGAGGAGATTAAGTAAAGATCTGAATTTGACTTTTGAGCAGGTTCTTCTGTGTTCTCTTTGCCCTCTAGAGTTGCAATAAGAAAATTGTTTGATGAACTTATAGGACATCTGGAAGTTGAATCTGTTAAAAAAAAATACTAATGTAGTTGATTAGCTAACTTATCTGATTGTCAGACATTATGGGGTCATTTAGTAATTGTTTGCCTTTCATCAACTCGCGTTTTCTTCTTTTAATGGGATGCAGGAAATGTAGTTTTCTTGGCATTTGGAGAATTCATTTACAGAAAAGTAGACATCTTGTATTTTCGTCAGCTTTCAACGGAAATCATGTCAAATCTTACTCGCATTTTTGGCTTTGAATTGTATGTGTATTATGTTGTGATGCTACTATCAAGTTGAAAGAAACTTCAGGTGCCACACTCTTTATTATTCTTATTTTGTTGGCTATATTCTTCCAGCAATCTTAGAATCTGGATCCACTTGTAAGCCTTAGATAAGACAGAGTTGCTGAGGCACCTATATATTGGGAAATATGTTGCTGGAAGACTGGCTGATTCTAGGTTAACAATTTATTGTTGGAAACCTGACTTTCCAGATTAGTGAATTGCTCGAGAGTCAGTGTTTAATTGCAGTTCTGCCATAAAATGGGATAGCTGCTCGCATGCAACTAGATGCTTATAGCTGAATTAGTTTGGTATTAGGAAGGTTAAAAAGGGGGAAATAACAGAAAACACAACAGTTGAAGAGACAACCGGCTACTAGGCTTAGGGGATGAAGGAATCTTACATGTTGATCTGAAAAAGGTATAGATGAGTTGCTGATCTCAAATAAAGAGAAAGAAGTAAGAAGAAAGATGAGTCCTACAACAAAGAAAAAAAGGAAGAGAGAGATGAGTGGCAGCTGATGCAGACTTTGTAAAGGACTTTAGTTAGATACGTAACGCCAGTGTTCCCTGATATAATAAAAGGTCAATATTGTACTTAATAATTTACACTCATGACTAGTAGTAGTACATGCTTCTGTTAAGGGAGCGATAATACTGCTCTTAGTTGTGATTTGTGCTCTCGTGACTCAGACATATGTATACAGGGTGGCCAAGCATCATTGTCATACAAATAAAAGGAAATACATAGAAAATTGTCATGTTAAAGGACCAAAAGATTGCTTGAGGCGCCAGGAGTAAAGGATCTGTGTTGCCTCCAAATTTTTCCTACATCAGATTATTACTAAATCTGTCAGCAAACAAGCATCGTAGGGAATCAACTTGTTTTTGCATGTAAACAATTAATTCTCACTCTCCTTTGTTGTGCAACTTGATGACTTCTATTAGGGAGCCATTTAAATGATGAATCAGTGAATGCATCAAACAACATCTAATGATCGCTTTTGTATGCATGAAGAGCTAAAAGTAGTTTTCCATTAGAAACCGTCTTGATTGGTACTCTACATGTAAGTAGAGATCTGTTCGACAGCCAAGAAAATCGCCGGAGAAGTTTTTCGAGTTCAAAATTTTTTCTCTCCTATGTGGCTTTCTAACCAGGCTCTGATGCCATGTGAAACGGAATAGAAAATAAGAGAGAACTCGGCTTGATTATTCCTTCAAGCTATTGGGGTTTAAATAACTATGTTTGTTGCTGTTCTAAAAAGAAAGGAAATCAAAACGTAATTACAAATAGGAGTAAATTAAGCTACCTACTATAATTACACATATTCTAGAATATACAATTCGACAAGGATTCTAACACCTGTCACTGGAAAAAAAAGCTTTCAGTACTGGATGCTCATTTAATCATTACAGTATGCAAGTCCCCACATTTTCAGTGAGGTGACGGTTCACTTGCAGGTCCTACGTGTCTATCAAGATAAACGCATAAATTCCACGACTCACCAGATTTGATCGAGCTTCAGATGCTGGAAAGGATGGAATTCTGCCACATCAAGGTTCACCTAAGCTATCTCCTGCAAAGAAGAGGAAAAGACCTGTAAGAAGGAAATCCTCAAAGCATATGGAGGCTGGTCCCGAGTTTGGACAATCCCAGACGTTGAGCCAGATAATCAATGAGGAACAAAGCTCTTTCCCATCTACTTCATGCACACACATGCAGCTTGGAGGGATATCATGTTCGAGATGACGCGGGGTAGCTGCTGAAGAGTCAGAATTACCTGAAGATGATGGGGCAGGACGTGCTTTCTTGATAAGCATGTCTTGTCAAGAGCAAAGCCTACACGCAGGGAAGGTCTCTGTTGGACAGATGATGTAGATAGGTAAATGTTATGAATTATTCCTACCTCATGAGGTCAATAGCCAAGTGGCTGGTTGGTAAGGAACAGATTTTTTTCAAAGTTCCTGATGATAATAAGATTTTTGAGCTTAAATCCTTGTCATAAATTTGGTGATTTACTTCTGCTCACTTAATGCTTTACCCATGTTATCCTGTTGCCTGGATCTATTTGTATGTTTAAGCTTATACTTGGATTACATGAGGAACTTTATGTACAGGCAACTGGTGATCGAATATGCAAGACACCGAGCTGCTCTTGGAGCAAAATTCAATCGTGTAGACTGGGGAAAGCTTCAAAATCTTCCAGCACCACCTGATGCCTGCAGAAGGAGAATGTCATCATTAAGAATAAGTCGAGAGTTCAGAAAAGCTGTTATGAGACTGTGTAACGTGCTTAGTCAGCGTTATGTGGATTACCTTGAGAAATCCAAAGATAAAACATTGAACCATGAGGGTCACCAAGCAACGCACTGTTGCTTGCCTTAAACATACTTCGAACTTCCCATCTCAAGAGCCATGGGATACCTTTTGATGATGCCAATGTAAAATTGGCCCTGAAGATGCTCTGAGATGCAAGATATCCAAATCGAGACCTTGACCGATGTTCAACCTTTCTTTGATAACTGCTCAGATGTTAATACTGATGAAAGACATGTGAGACTCATGCTTTCTTGTCAGTTATTTCATGAACCTTCATGGTGTAAATTAGTCGTGAATTACTTAAATTTAGGGCTTAGCATTTCAATAAAAATATCAGCAACTTGATGTGCCGGCACTTTGCTGTAGGTTGCTTGCAGAAGTGTATCTTATCTTGTTTTAAAGAAACCGCGGACTAACTCAAACTTTTTTTCTTTACCAGATGTTATTTGAATTTTTCGCTAATTTGTTTGATGTTCTCCTCTCTTTTCAGGTCTCAGGTCCTCAATCAGTTTTACCAGTTTCTTGTACAATATGTTGAAAATTTCCTGAAAACTGAAGATTCTTGTGCACCACCAGTTCAAATAGGATCCCCAGAAGTATGCGTGAATCTCACACCAAGGCATCCCCATCAGTAAACGACATAAGAATCAGCAGTTGCTAATGCTGCAGAGCTATTTAAGCTCATCTTCCTCTGTAGCTCAAAATCTCCACTTGTGCCAACCCTGCTTGCTGAAACTTTAAGGCGCCATTCTGAGCATGATCTCTTTGCTGCTTTCAACTACCTCAGGGACAAAAGTTTTGTAAATCTTGTTTTGTACACAAGTGTATTTAGATGCTGACCTTGGTACATTTCTGAATAATACTTTCCACGTCAATTTATGTGATGATATTTGTGCTTTGAGATGTTCAAATATTTTGTATGATTCCAAGGAAGTATATTAGTTTATACAGTTCCCACAATTTTCAAAAGTTCAAATTCATCAAAGTATTGAAATTTTGTATGTAGGACTAGATTTTCATTCATCACTGTAATATTTTCTCTTCCACTACCGCTAGCATAGTATGCTAAGTCAAATTAACGTCTTAGGTTTTGTGCTAGTCAAAAGCCATATAGAAAAACAGGAGTATAAATTTACAGCTTGTTTTTTACAAATAATCTTGCTCCCTACCTTATATCCTATTATAAACGTAAAATAAAATGAAACTCACTATCAGTTTCAGCAGGTGCAACTGTTGCTACAAAGACCCATCCTGTATCTTGACCTATAATTAGAAAAAGAATTCTCCTGCATCTTTGTTTTCTCCTGCAGATATGTCCTAAGCTTTAAATTTTCTCCCTTGCAGATTGGGGGCCACCTAATAGTCCTTTTGTCCTTTCTCAAACCTTTCTTGAATTGTATAGAATTTTCTCCATTCCTGATACCGGAAAAGAGCTGCTAAGTTTGCTAGCTGGCTTTTTGTGAAAGAGAGAAGGAATTGATTGCTGAGGGGTGATCTTCCAACGGATTTGCAGTGTGGAGATGTTTTCCATCTTTGTGCTCTGCTTTCTTCAGGAGAACTATCAATTGCACCATGCCTACCCGATGAAGGTGTTGGAGAGCTTGAGGACTCTCGGATATCTAAACGCAAATATGATGACAGTGAATTTTCTGACAGTGACAGGTATAAAAAGCTGAAAACATCAATGACTGGTGATAGTGAGATTTTGCTCACGCCTGCAAAAAGGGTTTCCAGGAATTAGGTTGTGCTTGAGGCATGCTACACTTTCAAGAATAAAAACTATGGATTTACTCAAAGACATTGACAACTATTATACTACACACTATCTGTTAAAGAGAATCAAGCCACTGATATTGGCAGTGTCTCATTTGACCTTGGGGATGACCAAGTAAATGAACTTCATGATAGTGGGGTCCCGTGTACTGCAGTTTCTCCGACCGAGTCACCATGGCAAGCCATGACTACCTATGCTGAGCGTGTTTGTTCTTTTTTGGGTTCTTGCTCTGGAACAGAACTCTGCTATGTCCGGAAATGTTTAGATCTGTTTATTCAGCTATCCAAATGGCTGGTGACCAAGGTTTGTGCATGAAAGACATCTCGAGGATTCTAAAGATGCAAGGTATGTACGCACAAACGACAAGGTCTCTAACCCTCCATTTAGATACTCATTGCATCTATTAATTTTTTCCCCAGAGAAAAGCTCTCTGAAGCTGTTGAGGTGCTAGGAAGCATTTGGACGAGTTTTGAAGGTCTGGCCTGAATTAACAGTTAGCTATCTTCCCGTGTTCTTTGCATCATCTGATGAAGTTTCATGCACCTGCTTAGAGTTACCAATGAAAGAACTCTGATGAAATCCTCAGTTATAGTTTATCTGATTTTACATTTGTGAAATATAATTTTCTAAGTCTCAGATCCGTTTTTGAGGGTTGCCAGCGTAGCCTTAATGCTGAGGAATAAAACATTACCAGTTTCCTTTTTCTTCTTTTCTTTTTTTTTTTGTGAAATCTTAATACCTTCCACCTATTTATTGAATAGGAAGACAGCAGTGGATTTTATAAAAAAAGTCTCTTGTGAAAATAGAAGCTGTTGGTTTGTTTGTTTATTTAAACAGATACTTGTAATGGTATGGTCAATGTGGATTCACCTGTGTTGTGTTTGCTAAGGTTTTGCCTGAAACTCCTCTCCTCTAGGTCTCTTCATTGTGTGTTTTACTTTTCGGTGTTGTGTGTTTGTTTTGTCACTTATGCATTGAATCTTGAGAATTTACTCATATGAAACTAACTGATCGCCCTGAAAAAACAGATGAATATTACCTTGAAATTCCCCGTAGCCCCCCAAATTTTATTATATTCAGAATAATGGCATACTTTGGTCTGTTTTAACATGAATATGCTGGTTTTAATTGCCAAATGATATTTTTTTAAAATTGTTTTTTATTCAAAGAATCTACCATATATCACCTGAATTTTGTTAAGCATGATGTACAATAAGGACAGGATGGAAAAGAGAAGAAGCCAGGCAGACCGGCAAAAATGCTTCCTGATGTCTTAAGTTGGTTTAGTGATATGGAAACTAAGTAGGTTAAAAATGAATCATGACTTGGGCACCAAACTTGGCATAGTTGTCATAAATATGGACTTCAAAATTTTGTATTACTAATAGATTGCTCATCCATTTCAGTTTTGTGTTGGCGTTCTCAGTGAAGTGTTAGCACCGAGCCTGTGTTCTAAGTGAATAAAATTGACTTACATGCTTAATTTGCTGCTGACCAGCTTCACAAATAAAATTGTGTCAAATAATATCATGGGTTTTATTTTGAGTAATAGTGGCTACTATTGCTCAAAAACTATTGCTCAAAATAAAACCAATGATATTATGTATTAATTTCCGCGTAGTTGTTTGTTTCCATTGGGTTGATCAAGGAAAGACGGCATTATAGCTAGTGTATAATTAAAAGAGAATGAAACAGAGTGCAGTAGATGGACCATTGGGCCTTCTATTTAACTAATCATCTAGTGGGACCACAAAATGCAGGTCAATGCTTATGACTCGCCCGGGTGGTTGATTCTTTATATCGTTCCAAGTACTTTTTGACTCCAGTGGCTGCTATTCATAAAGATGCTACAATATCTCCTTGCGAAGATTCTGAGGCTAAATAAAATGAGGAGTCTGCTACACATAATGGAGAAAACTATAAAGATGTTGAGTTGCAGAAGGAAATGTGTGGGAATCCTGATAAGGTACACAAAATCACAATTCTTAATCTTCCTAAAGTGATTGCTGAACCTTCAAGTGAAAAGCAAAACGTCAATGAGGCCAAAGGTTGTCGGCCTACTGAAGCTGGCTCACCCACAAGAAATCACCCAGAAGAACTAAGGCGTGAGCTCCGCCATACTGGTTTGCATTTGTGTGTGCTTGGCCACGCCTTGGCACAATGGAGATGGTACTACAAATGAACGTGTCTACAAGTGGACTTGTACGCCATGTTCTTGGTATAGGATGCAAAATCCAGGAATTAAAGAGGTACGTTCCTTTTACTTTTGCAAAACATGGATACCTGATCATGTGAATCTGTGCAATTTAGAAGTATCACTTTCTAAATTGTGCATCCTGAATTGCTTCAAAATATTGTTGACAAAGTTGATCTTTGTTGGTCGTACAATAAATCAGTGAATTTCTTCTTAATTTTTGTCTTAGTTTCTTGCTAATACAGTATCTTTTTTTTTACTTTTTTGTTTTTTTGAGAACGGTAACAGTATATATTTATAAGTGGTCTAGAAAACTCAATAGTACTTTGGGTACTATAACCATATTTACAGCAAAAGACTCCAAAGAAACTGCAGCTATTCCCTGCTCCTAGATTAATCCTAGTACATCAAGAATTTCTACAGTTTCTACTGAGGGACTGACTGGACCAAAAACAGAATAGTAAAATTCAGTTCATTTTAATCTGCTGCACAGAACTGCTCCTATTCTGGAAACATCCAGTCTTTCTCTCCATTGACCAACAGATACATGCTGGAATAATCCTCCAACTCTTCCCATCTCTAGCTTCATCCTGCTCCCTTCCCAACTTGCTAATGCAGCTATTATGTCACGTGGCATAGCCCAAGTAATTCATCTGAGGGCCAGGAACAGTCTCCACACCTGGATAGTTACTTTACAGTGGAGGAAGAGGTGCCTAACTGTCTCTTCTGTTTGCCCACAAAGACAACATCTTGGACATAATATGATTATCCTTAGTAAGTACTGCTTCCCAAGCCATCAACCACACAAAGCATTTTACTTAGAAAGGTATCTTGTTCTTCCAAATGTGTCTCCATGGCCATTCTTCAATCGCATGACTTGTCTGGTTTAAGGTTCTGTATGCTGAGTTGACTGTAAATGCCACTGCTGTGCCCATTCCACCATAGACTGTCCACTCTTCCTTTGGTCCCTCCTAGGAGCCCAGTATAAATGTAGAAGGCCTGTATCCTGCTCAGCTCCTGTCATTTGGTAGCCTTCTAAGAGTGATGTCCCACCCTTGAGTTGTCCACTGTTCAGCCACTGTCTTGTTTTGGTATACCATCAAACTGAAATGTCAGGGAACTCCCTTCTTGTAGGCTCATTGTCCCAGCCAAGTATCTTCCAGAAATCTGCTCTGTTGCCATCTGCCACCTTTATAGAACATTTATTTTTCAAGGTTGGTCAGAGGGCTCTAATGGACCTGCATAGACTAATCCCATATGGAGTGGTGATCTCCTTTTGACATCCATCTATCCTCTCTTCTTCATTTTGCTCTTATAGTCCTCACCCAAAGCATTTGATCTTCTTTTGTATATCTCCATAACCACTTCATTTTCAAGGCCATACTTTGGAACTTCATATCTCTGAGACGCAACCCCTGTATCTTTTTTTGATTTTATCTAGTCTTTCTAAAAGCCATTCTGTTAGGTTCATTGCTTATCTATCTTTTCAATGTTCCTACATAGATTTTGTGTTGAATTATTGGGAACACCAGATTTTTTGCTGTATTCCTTTTGGGAACAATTCACTTTATATCGATTTATTATGTTTCATTTCATATGGATCTATTTCCATGAATACTGGAACTCAATCATTGAATCATAGAATCATTCTTTATCTTCATTTTGATCATTGATGAACACTGTGCATTACCAATTTAAACATCCATTTTCAGCATGACTGTTTATGTATAATCCATTCCCTCGTAGGCAATATATATACATGATACTTGATTTAATATTATATAGTTTCAAACTGACTGCTTAATTATTGTTCAGGATGATATTATCTGCCACATGCAGGTTCTGAATCCTCAGGTATGATATTTATTTCGTTTCCTCAGGACTGTTTCTTCAGTCTGTTGATAATCAGATACAACGTAATACGAAGCTGGTAACCACTTTCCATAGAAATGTCACACTGCAGGTCGTGCTTCAGTTGGTTCTCTCTTTCTGTTGCTGAAACCTGTCTCACTTTTGGAGGATCTTTTAAGTTAAAAAAAGAAGAGATTTTAATCTTTGAGCTGTTTCATTGTTCTTGCTGGTAACCACTTTCCAAATGTGACACTGCAGTTCGTGCTTCGGTTGGTTTCCTTCTGTTGCTTAAACCTGTCTCACCTTTGGGAGGATCTTTTAAGTTAAATAAAGAAGAGATTTTAATGTTTGAGCAGTTTCATTGTTCTTGCCCAAGAAATTATGAAAATACCAAAATCTCTTCTCCAAGGCTCTCTTATCATAAATCATGAGCTGTTCAAAATTTCATGTTTTCTATAATATCAATCTGGGAATTCCTCTAGCTGTTTGTAGATTGATTGCCTCTTAGTGCGCATTTGGAGGCCATGATGCGCCTTCTAAACATAAAGTTTGTCTTTACCATACAAGCCGGATCATTTCTAGTTTGTGAGATCGTGTGCATCCTAGGCCAGGGGCAGAGTTAGAAGCCTAGCCACGGTTCAAACCAAATAGCTTTCCTCAGACTGTGTAATTTGTGTTGAGAAATTCATTAAATAAGTGCACATTAAATTTAGAACCCAGTTATCAACACTTGAAGTCGTCATTTGCCCAAATTTGCTACAGGGGGGACACAATTAGTTCTAATTTTTTGGTCTTGTAAATAACAAAGAAAATCAAAGTTTTGGTAGTAATGGAGATCTCAAAGTTTCAACAATTATTCAAATCCTTTATGTTTAAGAGACACTTTTACCTTTTCTCATCTGCTAAAAGATTCTTGTTGTGTCTTTTAGAGTTGCAGAAGTTTGTTAAACATGATGGTCCTGGACAACGATATCTTGTGCGTAAGATTCCTGTGTGACAAATCCAAGGGAGCACCAGCAATTCTGAGTAATCTACTTGGTAGCCATTTCAAGAAGTCGAAGTTAATTTCAAGGGAGCATTTCTTTGCAAACCTCTAGTACACACCTGTTGTAAAGAACAATATACATGTTTAGGGTGGGGTAGATGTTGGATCTAGTTATTTGTTTGTTCTTCTCTTTTTTGTCTCCTCGTACTTGCTTGGGACTGAGGCATACTTATTGTTGTCGCCTCCTAGTCCTTATCTTTGTATAGTAATTTCTCTAGGAAAAATGCACAATTTGGGTAGTCTGATCAGACACAGAAAGTGGAAGCATGTAATTTTGCATTTTCAGAAATCGTGCAGCTTTGCGTAAACTTCAAATTCACTTGTTATTATTGTAGCGTAAACTTCAATTCACTTGATGTAGAAACACATAAACTTCACCTTGAATTCACCTCTAATATCCCATCGCTATTTTGAGAGTTCCACACCTAACAATTGTGTGTGTGTGTGTTTTGTGTGGCTATGTTTAACAAATGACTATGAGAAGGGAATCAAGAAATTAGTTGATAAATTGATACCTCTTTAATTCAGTAATGGTTGGTTTTAAAATCAAGAAAATGGAAATTATTTCACTTGTTTTAGTATTAAGCTGACAAAGTTCAAAATGGAACTGAAATCATATACTATATATATGAGAGAGAATTGATTTAACTAATTCGAATTTGCTTGATAAATTCATTAAGGGGTAGAATACTTCATATTAAAAGGTTATTTATTTTTGGTCTTGAACCTGAGACTTCCCATTAATGGAGTTATTGGGTGGTTGAAGGATATTATAGCTGCACGAGGTTGACGAGTTCGAGTAGCTGCATGCTTATGAGAATGCAAAATTATACGAAAGTGTCACGACAAACACATTCAGCATCGCAATATCTGTTGTTGTAACGAGTTTAAGTTATATACATTGTGGGACTGCACTAGTTTGGTCTCAATTTTAGGTAGTTTGTCGCCAAGGTTGTTTGAGTTTCATGAATCCAACATCCTCAGCTGCTCCTCTAAGCTTTATTGAGCTGAAAGCAGCTCTATTTCATGGCTTCCAATCATTCAATCAGCTAAAACACATTCATGCACGTCTTATTCGTACAGGTTTTGATCAAAACAACTATCTTTTGAACTTACTATTGAAGTTTACTTTGAACAATTTCAACAACCCGAATTATGCTAAACTTGTTTTCAACCAGTCCCAAGAACCCAACATTTTTCTATACAACACTATGATTCGTGGGTTGGTTTCGAATGATTGTTTTCACCAAGCTATTGATTTTTTCCATTCAATGCGTGAAGAAGGTTTTTTGCTCCAACAATTTCATTTCCCATTTTTGTTGAAATCTTGTAAGAGGTTGTCGGAATTTGAACTGGGTGTTAAGGCTCATGGGCTGGTGGTGAAAGCGGGTTTTGATTATGATGTGTTTGTGAAGACTGGGTTGGTTTGTTTTTATGCTAGGTGTGGATTTCTTTGAGGATTACCACCAGGTATTTGATGATTCTGAGAAGAATGTTGTTTCTTGGACCGCGAGTAATGATGGCACATTGATTTTGGGAAGTTTGAGGAAGCTATTGACGGTTTCGAGGTCGTTGGAGATGGGTTTGAGTCCTGATAGTTTTACCCTTGTGGCCAAAAAAGTTGTCACATGTAGTCGTGTAGGGATGTTGGTGCTGGTGGGAGGGATATACCTGGCATGTGAGATTAAGCAATACTGAATGTTTAACAACGTTTCTGTATGCAAAAAGCCTCCAGGCTTCTATTTATATTCATAAAGGATGTTGTTTTGATGATCAGGTTGTTTTCATGAATACTCTCTAAAGATGCTTTTGGAGCTGCCTGGCAGAGCAAAGAGGTGAAATATATTTGATTGTTGTTCATTTGTTGAAAATTTTCTTGCAAGTGGCGTTAGGATGCTAGGTGGTTGGCTTAATGCCAAAGTTATTTTGGACATGAACAGCTTTTCTTCACGCTGTTTAGGTACGCTAATTTCGACAGCGCGCAACGTGGATGAATGCTATCAGCTTGGAAATAGTTCAAATAAATAAAGGTATACGTAGATGACTTGAATGCCAATGGGTTCTGAAGCCGCGGCCGGTACAAATCTTAAGCCTTGAAGTTGTTTTTAAGTCACAGAGAAATTTGGGTCAAACCTTATTTAAAACACATCATGGCTCTCTGAAGCACCTATGCTTATTCTATGACTGATGTTGCAAATATTTTCTTATACATCACTTATATGCGCTTAAACAACACTAAAGATTATGATGCATGGTTGATTCAGTCGCGAGCTCGAAGTCCGTTGGATGCTCTCGCCGATCGTTATGCACGGAGCGCCACGCCGCTGGAGCTCGCTGGCATTGCCGTTACACTCGTGAGGCCGGGGTCTGTTTGTACGCGCAAAACAGTTGATTAATCGTGAACGTGGAATCAGGAAATGAAAATTTTTTATTGTTTATTCATACTTCCAATAATAAATGGACATCTGTGGAAGATCGTACCTCGCATGAATTTCAGAGAAAAAATGCAAGCGATCTCTGCTATGCTGGAGTAGAGACGATGGAACTGTCACCTCTGCTGGAATAAGTCATCTGTTACCAGAGAAGATATGGCGCTAAACTTGAAGCAGTTGTTTTTGAGCGCTTTTTAGAAAAATTTGGCACCCAAAACAGAATATACCTATTGACACAAAGAGAGTGAAGGAGCAGTCAGGTTGTCATATTAGAAAAGCTTGTTCACTTGGCTACTAAACAACAAGTTCATGGTTATCAATAACAAAAATCTTCGTCTGTAAGATTACCATATATTCTTCTGGAAGCTTGATCTGAAGATAATTTAGGAGAAATGATTCAGCAGATAACAACCGCTTCGCTTGTTTCTAAAGGATCATGCTCTAGATTACTAAAGACTTGGGCTGGTACAACACAGCCAGTGAATAGAGGTCATTTGTTATACTCTTGTCCTGTTAAGCAAAGAAGAGGTTCCATATTTTCATCTGTCAACAAGATTACTGTCAACTCGATGAGAGGAGTAATGCTATAAAAATGGGCAGCTGTGCGCACGAAATCATCCTGCATTCACATAGGGTCAGGAGAAGGACGCACCTCAAGGGTGTGATACAGGCAGCCTACCCTGATGCAGACCAGTAGGGCTAGGTGGCTATCCCACTGACTCAAACCCGTGACTTATAGGTCGAGACAACTATACAGCTGCTCCAAGTGAAGGAGCAATGCTATTTGCAGCTCCACGCTGAGATATTGGGGTGTAGCGTTGGAAGCATTTAAGCTTTAAATCAGTAGCTATATCGGATAATGACAAAGAAAAGATGGAGAAGAAGCTGCCAACTTGAAAAGACAATACTTATTTGGAGAGAAAGAAACAATCGAACTTTTTGAGAGCAAAAGTAGAATGTAATGACCTTGAAGCACAGTTGTTGTTGTCTTTTCCTTGAGCTCTACGCCAAGCGAACTATACCTAGTATTTATGTGGAGAAGGGTAGAGAGGGCTCTGATTTATCTCCGAAGTTTCAAAGTTGTGCCATTGTAAGAATGGGCCCCAAATGGATTTCTACCGCTGCAAAATACACAATTGTACTAACATTAATGATAGCATGCTTCACTTTCTCAACTCTTATCCTAGCATTTTCTTAATGCTGGGTATTCATATCACAAAATTACCCAAAAACTAGTGTATGTATATAAGAAAAGATTTGGTTTTATGAGAATTTCTGAATTATGATCTAGATTATGGGTTATTTTTTTCTTTGCAAATCATTGGTTTGGTCATTAATATCTTGCATCTGGCCATTTTCTTCACAGTAGAACCTTTCTATATAGGTTCCGTGGAGATTTAAAAAGATCATTTTCTTTTATTCAATTTGTAAGTAGTCATAAGATATCCTTTTACCATAAATAAACATTGTTTATCACTTAAAAGTCACAATACTATCCCCTTCATCACAAATCGATCACGTGAGACTTCTTTCTCTCTCACGTGCAACCGGTGTTTGCGGAGGCTACAGCACATGTGCCTTCTCTTTTCCTTATCATATCACACATCTGAGGCCCAACCAAAGATCTATCTAAACCACCTCTACCTGCAGGGTGTAAAGTCTGCATATACACCATCCTCCCAAACCCCACTTGTTGTAACACTAGGCATGTATGTTGTTTTTAATGACCATAAAAAAATGACAAATGGAAATTCACCATAAGGTCTTGATAAATAGATCAATCAGCACAAATACTTTGCCGGAAGGCAATGTCCTTATTCATCTTACAAGAACTATTGTGAGTTCTAAATAAAGTTCCAACATCATCAACATAATTCTCTTTACACGAAAAAGTGAAACAATATACAGTTGCTTATGTCTTCAGAACACCTCGTCATTTCTTTCTTCTCGTGCAGTCCATCGTTTGAATACTGGAATTGTTTTCCACCACTTCTTTTGTCTAACACCGCCTCCGACATTGTTCCAACACTTCAAAAGATCACATGTAGGCTTAGGCATATTTCCATTTAAGACCAATCACAGAAAGAAGAAGGCTACAGCCAGAACTCCGCAATGTAGAAAAAGATGGTTGTTCTCCTGAGGCGGAGCCACCCCATTAGCTACTAGATCGGCAGAAACCAACAGCTTTGACTCAAATCGTGGTTTAGTAAAATTTCATTTGATTTATATAACTAATACATCCAGAACCAAGTAACTAAAAGAAAAAAATTATGGTCTAGAACCCATAAAACAAAAATCCTTGTTCCGCCTCAAGTGTTCACTGCATATGCAGAACATAGACAACATCAAGAGCTTAAATGGATGCCCTTTCACATTCTCCTGAGTCAAGCATACTTGTTTAGTCGCCAACCAGAAAAAGCAAAGCCAGCTTGAATGGTATTTTAACTTTCCAAATGTACTTCCAAGGCCAGTTGATATCTTGCTGCTCAGTGTCAGAGACTAAACAATAAACCAAATCTTTGTAGCAAAAGCAAACCAATGTGATCTAATAGATCTCCAAGTACTCACCGCCAAAAGATGTTCTCACTATTTCAGAACACCATTGGCTCTCTTGTCCATATTTGTGACAGATTGCTTCCCTCAATTAAGCTTGTTCTTCAACATTGTATCTCCATAGCCACTTCATTCACAAACATTTGTTATGTCGGCATAAGTTCCTGCATGCCACGTCCACCATTTTCTTAGAGGCTAAGAGATCAGATTCACCAGATGAAAGCACCTACTTTATCTGTTTCCTTGCCAAACAAAATTCCTTCTCAATGAGTTAAAGTCTCCTTTCCACTTTGACATGAAAAGGGAATATAGAACTTAAGTAGGCAAAGAACATAGTACACTCTTCACTAGTATCATCCTGCCTCCTAATGAGATATTCGCTTTCCACTTTGCCAATCTCTTTTCACCAGTATAATAAGTGAGTGGTAGGAACTTGTTAAGAATCTGATTGTTAGAACTTCTTCAATTCAGATTATTGTAAGATTAAAGGCAATGCAAATACATGGGGGCCTCAGCAGAATAGGCTGCTGCAAAGCTCCAAAGAGAAGGTGAGGAATTACAGAAGAGGCAATGAAGATGTGGAATTTGATGTGGACTGACGTGGATAAAGACGCTGAAATGAATCAGTTTCTAAACATGAGAAAACCAGTTTCGGAAAAATTTCAAATATGATAAGTACTGAGCATGCATCTTATTTCCAACCTTGACGAGTTAAGAAAACATATGTAAAAGACTGTTTTTTTAACTAGTAAAAATCGGAGCAAAGACACGTGTCTTCATTCATTAGCTTAGTGCAAAAACACCCATGCAGGTAAGTTTTTACCAACTGAACTCACCCAGCAAATAACTGGCCTATCAAGAAAAGTGATAACAGCGGCAGAAGAATACACTAGTAATGCAAACGACCAAAGTGAACCAAAAGACATGACTGTATATGGAAGGATGGTCATCTGTATTCCTATAATAGTGGTTCTTGATTTTTCACCATAACAGTGGATGTGCTGAGATTTAATGTATGAACTTCTAAGTGGAATACCAGGTCATTCTTGAGCTACATAAAGATCTTCTCAAGTGGAAACACCGGGTTACTCTTGACCTAAACAACATGTTCGTTAATCTACCATAGTGGAGTACTCAAGTTTATGTTATAGTACAAAAAGGAAGAGAATTTTAGCACTTTCATCATTGTTAAGCATAAGGTCTTCTCCGGGTGTAATAGAGCAGCATGATCCATTTCTTCTCAATGATCGCCTATGATTTTGAAAAAGATCTAAATTTTTGTAACTCCATATTATAAATAAAGATCGGATACACTGTTTGAAAGTTACTCATAGAAACTATCTATGAAGTAAATGATGGGAATACATAGATAAGTGACAAGATATCTGATCCAAAAAAATCGAAGAAACGGCATGCCCATGCTCATTGCAGAGAAATTGACATCAGTGCAGATGGGTTCACACTGGTCAAAAACAAACGAATGCTCAAAGCAAAGCCATAGGGCATAAGAAAACAGAAGATTAGGTGAATGATGGCAATCAAACTTGTCAAACCATTTATCTTTATGATAAACACAGTACAGAAACAACAATCTTACAAAATTAATTCCAAAAAATCTCAGTAAAGCAATCAACATACCATTCATCAAACGAAATACTTAACCATCTGAATTTCTTTCTTCTTAAAACCACATTTCTCATAGAAAGGTCTATTCTCTTCAGTGCAATCAAGGATTACCTTATAACACCCCATTGAATGAGCACAGACTGGGGCAAGATACCCAACAATTCTCTACCTAATTGCATCCCGCGAGCACTCGAATCAACCACAACATCCTCAATATGTCCAGCTTTGCCACAATTCCTTACAAACTTCTTCTCGATAAACACACTTCAAGGTAAACAATCTTCCTTGATCGGACATCTTCAATAACACAAATACAATGGTCATCTCCATATTTCGCGATTTCTTCAAATCTCTTAAATTTCTCTCATCTGAGACAGAATCACAGACAGTCAATTGTCCTACAATTCAATGAAACCTCTTTTCTTTGTCTGAAATCCAGCTTACGGATATGAAATGCATTCTGGGCAGAATTTTCACTCTGCATCATTGCCTTCAAAAACTAACCAATTTTCCAGCATGAAAAACTAATAAGGATCCATATATGACCAAATACAATGCAAGTAAATGCCTAAAACAAATTCCACTGGAAAAAATAAAATTTTGGCCAAAACCCAATGCCTTTATCCCAAATTAACTAAAAGGGTAGAAAACTAAATGAAAGATGAGGTATATGAAAAATTTCCAAGCAGAGGCGGAGCTAGAGTATCACTTACAGTTTCAACAGAACCCAATAGCTTTTAGCCAAAACATTATATTTGTGGTAAGAAATCCACATAATATGTATAAATAACTTATCCAAAACTCAATAAGCTGCATTTCCTAAAATCCAAACCCATAAACTCACAATTCTGGATCCGACATTCGTTTCCAACGGAGATTTCATTCATAAAAATAATGAGTTGCCCATTTTGTGCTATTTGAGTATACACATGCTTTAGAATTTAGTTTTCCAAAAATTTTTTTACCAAACACATCAACTATCTCATTTATAAAATCAATTTCAGAATGGAAAAAAATGAATTTTTCAGCAATTTTTACTTATCAGCTACTTTCAATCAGCTAATCCAAACAGATACCAAAAAGTAATTCTCAACATTTATTATTTATCGCCTTCATGCCTCGAACCATTGAAACTTAAGCCGCAAGTTTAGTGAGCGATCCAGCTACGGACGAAAATCCTTTCTACAAATTTACTTTCAGTTAGCTAATCCTAATCGGTTCATAATCAAACGGAAATCGAAGATTTTCAGCCATTTGAAAGAGGAAAAGTGCAAAAAAATTTAATAAAAAAAAAAAATCTTACCTGAGAGAGCAAATAATCAAAAGCGAGAAGAAGATCTGTATGAATGCAATTGCAAATCAAATCATATAGTTGATTAGAAAATTTGGGCTTTTAAGGCCCAATCCAAAATGTAACCTACATGATTTTAATTTTTTTTTCTTGGTTGTTATTAAAGCTACTTTAGCGCGCGCGTCCATTCTAACTTTTCAAACCCCATCACGAATTTCACTCCAGCCATTATCATTGCCGTTGTTTTCTTTTATGTGTTAAATAATGGGTTTTAGGATTTGTCTCCAACTCTCTGACCAAATTCTCCTACATTAGGACTACGCATTGATGGTTAATCAAATTTGATAAATTCGCCCTTGAAACCACTTCTCTCTGAATCTAAAGGATATGAAAAATATCTTCTTCCAAGCCATACATGTTCCGCAAAAAATTTTATAGGCATCTATGAGATCAACTATGAAATTCTAAGTAAAAACTCTAAAATAAATGACAATTGTGTCTGTACATGAGATAGAAGCCCAAATATGAGTTCAACCAAACTCAATAGTTGTTGCCGAAACAATGTATTTGTAGCAAGAAATTCATTAAATATACACATGTTAAATTTTAGAATCCCAGTTGTAATCTAAATCTCATAAAATTGAAATCTTGACTTCGCCGTTGCTGTGCTAGCTTCCAAAATTTTCCATAAAGGATACAGAAGTCACTTTTGACAAAAAATAATGAAGGTAGCTCAATAATAACATGAAAGAAAAATACAAGAAAAAAGGAAAACAAAAAGATTTTAAGCATTGCCAAACAACTCAAAATTATGTTTGGCTCCTATAGAACAACTCTATATAGCAAACAAAACTAAACAGTACATCAACTTAGAAGATGCGGACTGGCTTTCCCATTGTAGTCTTCAGGTAGGATACAAGCACCTAACCTGTGCACAGAACAAAGAACGTAATCAACAAAACCGCTAAGTTGTAAAAACAATACATACATACTGAGCTATAGTGTATGACGAGAAATCTATGTTGCTCGCATCTTCAAAAATGTAGTAGGTGTGTGTGTCTGATCAACGGAGGTGTGGCGTTTAGGAGGATCCAAGCAACATAGCAAGAGATGAGGAATCAGCAAACCACAGCTGCAAATCTATATTGTATCTTGATAATAATTGGACATATATACTGAGCTACAAGAAGACGAGAAATCTAAGCTGTTTGGATCCTTCAAGAATGTAGTTTGACAAAAATAGATGATTTAACATGTACAGTATTTTAGAGATGCAACAAGATGTAAGAGAGAGAGTGTGAAAACAACAAAACCATGGTTCCAAAAGAAAAAAGGTTGTATCTGATAACTGCATTGGACATACATACATAAGTTATAGAGTATGACGAGAAATCTATGTTGCTCAGATCCTTCAAAAATGTAGTCAGTGGGTGCATTTTAGGAGGACCCAAGCAACACAGCAAGAGACCAAGAATCAACAAACCATGGTTGCAAAAGTCTATGTTGTATCTTGATAATCATTGGACATAAATACTCAAAGCTACAGTACAGAGTATGACAAGAAACCTATGTTGCTTGGATCCTTCATAAATGCAGTCGAGTGTGCGTTAGATCATCCTATGCAGGTGCAGTGGCATTTTAGGAGGATCGGAGATTCTCAGTAAAAGATAGAGGATAGAAATTATATGGTAAGCAGTGGCGATAAAACCTTAAAAAGATTCCCCAAATTAAGAGCCAAATAGAGATACCAAAAACAAAGGAGAGAGAGGTGGAAGCTGGAACGGTGATTAATATGAACTATTGCGAGAACCAAACCAGAAAGGAAGAATAAAAAGGATAAAGCTAGAAAACTAAGCTGGAACGACAAATAGTTTCAACAGCAAGCCAAAGAGACACGATGATGGGAGGATGGACGATTGCAAACCAAAGATATCTATGCCATACTGGAATCAAAGTAAATGAACTTACATTTTGCCAGTTCTTTTTCAATAATGAGACGAGGAAGTTAACACTCATTTGACGTTCTTGAAAATTTGTTTGTCCTCCATGGCGACATTACCCACAGCAACACCCATACAGAGGACTTTCTTTGAGCTGAAACTTGATAGTTGCTTTACTTCGCTTACTTGACTCCAAAGACTCCTGATGTGTCACCAGAGTAGGAAACTTACCTGAAACCGGCTCAACAAAACCAAAGTGAACATCAGCTACAAGTAATGTAACGATCTTAAAGTAGAAAAAGAAGTGATATCACCAACCAGATAGGAAAACAATTTGACATCTTAAAAGGCAATTATATGGCTTTCAGGTATGCTAAGAAAGAATTAAAGGCCAAGAATATTCAATATAAACTTGCTCGCTTTGTTGAGACCAGGGCCCAAAAGACGAGGGATTTGCTTGATAACAGCTTCAGATGCCAAGAAAGCGTGGTACTTCTTTGCTAGCTTCTTCACCAATTTCTTGTTTTTGTTCAGCTTCTTCAACCCCTCAACATCCATATACTCCAAACCGATCTTCTCAGCCTGCAGTATATAAAAATGGAGAAGTTAGCTCCAATTATCAAAAGCCTAGCATGAAACTATTTTGACTTGACAACTCAAACTTGATCATATAGAATCTTTCACTTTCTGAACAGGGGAAGAGGTGAAGTAAATGTCCAACACTCTAACAAAACCACTCAAAATCTCAAATTTACAAAAAAAGAATAAGTAAAGATAAAAAAAAAATATCCGGCCCAAACGGTCACTATACCACTAGAAGAGCTGACACAATGTTAAGATAATTATCAAAGGCAACCTCATAGATTAAAACAGGCAGAGTGACACACTATATTGCCGTACGAATCTAAAAACTAGATCATCTCTGCTTTATTATAAATGATAATGAGAATAATACAACAATAGTTTGCAATACAATCCAAATCACGCCCTAGAAATTGTGAAGTCAAATTACCTCCTCCACATGCTGAGTAATCACCAAGCATGCAAACCTTCATCTTGGGACGGGAATGTGTGTGGTAATTTAACAGAACCACTGAAACGCTTGTCCTTCTGGGGATCATAGTTCTTCAATCCAATTTGCAGCTCGATTGTCTCAGTAAAATTACGTTTTTTCTCCTTGTATCACCGGCTACTTGTGATATAGCTTCTCTTACAGCCTCACTCTGTAACTTACTGTTACCAAAACAAGTACAAATATACAATTCCTTCAGAAAATTTCCAAGGAATACAATATAACAGTAAAAGTAACCCAAGATCCTAATTTAATTAAAATATAGCAACCCAACATCCTAAAATAACCTCAATAACCACACAAAACTTGTGATTCAACCAACTTCACAAACCAAAGATAAATGAACAACCCCAATCATCGTCCATTTGGAACCTCTTCATTAAAAACTTGTTCAATATTGGAAAAAGAATCATCATTTATATTCAAATAACCCCATTCACCAGGAAATCTAATAATCCTCTAGCAATATAACATTACATCAGAAGTTTAACAACAAAAAAAGTTGAAGACTTTAATGAAAAAATGTAACATTCCCATCTCCACTCTGTTAATTTCACACTACCCAGAAAACAAAACAACAAATAACTACACCTCATTCCTAAACAAGTTGTGTCTATTATATCAATCCTTAATTCTTCATTTAACCTCATTTCATATCAATACCAAAATCTATTCATGACATATTTATTTAATATTCACATACATAGACCCAATAATGGCCATTACTCAACTTAAGAAAAAAAAATAAAAATAAAAAAAAAAATTAGGATATAAATCAAAATGTACTGGAAAATGCTAAGAAAAATTACCTCATGGTTGAAGATTTTCTTGTGAACTATATATAATTATACTTACCACCTATCCAAAGCATAAAAATTAAATTTTAACAATATATATTTGCTATGAATGGTAAAAATGAAGTTTCTTAGATTTAAAAATAAATGAAGAAAGATTGAACCTGAGCAATCAACTGCAGGAAAAAATGAACATGATTTAAAAAAAAAAAAAAGTTGTTAGGCTTGTGCCGTTTTATGCTGTAAAATGTCTTTTATAACCCTGACTTACTCTTTTTTTTCTCCTTTTAATTTATTTATTTACTTGGTTTCTTTTTACAAATAACAATAGAAAGAAAAAATGGAGAATTACTCACTCTAGCGCCAAATATATCCCTCTCAACTTTATGATATAGAGCTAACTCCCTCGTTAAGAAATGATATATTGTATATATATTGTCATCTAACAAATAATATATATTTATTATTTAATATTTAAATCTAATCAAAAGAAATAATATCAATGTGAAATGAAAGATGTAGAAAGAATTCAGTAGAATTTAATCATATTTCTTTTAGTTTCTTTCTTTTCATTTGTTTGGTTATAAGTCAATAACTACACACTAACGCGAATTGTGATAAAATGATTGAGATTTTCATCATTAATCAAAGGTCTCAGCTTAAGTCATTCAGACTAAAATATTTCATGTTGGGAAGAGTCCTTTCTAAATAAGTCATTACGCTAATCTAAATTGGGTTTCTGACCAATACCTAATATCAAACCACGATCTAATTTTAAAAAAGTGAAGAAGAAGCAAAGATTAACCAAGTTATCCACAACTAGTCCTTTTCCAAAAGGGAGTATGACAATTGTCATCTTTAGTAAAGAGTGCGGGATATGGCAACATATTAGCCAGAGACACTAACAATATACTATTAACACTATTTCTTGTGGTGAAAATCAAGAGAAAAAGATATTCCAACTTATTTTCTTTAATTTAATTTCTCAACCAGATGCATAATTTATATCTACCTAGTGTGATACAATATTCTTTTTCCTGTAAAGAAATTTTAAAGTCAAAAAGTAAAATTTATATACATAAAAGATAATAGTAATCTTATATATAAAATATAAACATTCGGTGAACCCTCGCGCTCCTTAGCTCGTTTCGATCGTCGCTTAAAGATAAGGATCATACAACGCCTCAAGCTAATACCTTGTATTAAGTTTAACGTTCAACGATCATATTCACATTTATTAATGGTTCATCAAATTTGATAAAATCATCCTGAAAAACAAAGTTTCTAAAATTTCTACGAATGTATAATGCATAGTATAATTTCAAAAAGTTTAATAGTGAATTATTGTTGTCATGGTTATTAATTATTTGCAAAAAGTAGTGATAATCCCAAACTGGTAGGTCCATATAATAAGACATTTGATGACAATTTTACTGTGTATAATTAAATTAGTCGAGTTAATAATTTCGAATATCAAAAATTAATAAATACTATACATTTAGTTGTTGATTTTGTACCATATGGCCCCACAATGAAACACTAATATAAACATTTAATCAACTTGACTATATATTAAGTAAGACTAATTAATTTAAAAATTAAAATAAGAAGAAGTTTGTCATTTGAAAGATGATAAATCTTCAATAAATCATTACAATCCGTGTATAAAAGCGGAATTTGTGCCTGTGAAAATTATCGAGCTATTAAAACTTCCTCATATTATGTCCATTCGATGATCATAAATTTTGCTCCTTTTATATGATCTCGAATATAACTATTTATAGAATTGTGTGACGTGTCCGGTATATTATTATTATTTTTTCGGTATATATTTCGTCTTTTCGACGTTTTGATCATTTTTTCATAAGTGAAAGAACCTTAACCATGTGTTTCCTCGAAGTTCGAGATTGCCCCATTCTACGCGTGATTCCGATTCCTTAATTATAACAACTTATTTTTCATAACACTGCATTCATTTTGTAATCTACGGGATGCCATAAAGGTGGAGCTTGTTATATATGCTAACATTTGATATTTATATCTCATCACTACTAAAAAAAAATTCACTATTTTCCCATTGAAATTTCCCAATCAAAAAATATTAAGTGGCTATTCCCACTCGACATCTCCATGGAAAAACACACAATGTTTCACAATTTAAAAATCACGTAAGCTTCCACTACTTCAAATGTAGACCGTTTTCCACTACGATTTTTCCAAGGAATGGTTCGCGCTAACCGATGGAAAAATCATATTTTATAACACAAATTTTTCATTGATTGCGCAAATGAAAAATCTCTATTTCGATGCTGCATTTAACATATAAAATAAAAGTACGTGAAAGCCTAGTTTAATGATTTTGTATGCCAAGAAGAATGAACGAGCATATTAATCTATTTAATCAAAAAAGAAAAGAACAAAATGGGGTCACCACGTAGAAATTTCTTCTCAAGCTTATGACTCACACCAGCGAACACTATTTTACTAATTTTTTCTTTTATATATTGGTAATTAAGTATTTAGTATGTGGATAACATTAATGATGATTATCATGAATATTAATACATAATATATTTCTTACAAAATAATATCACACAATATTTGAGTATTTAATTATTATAAATGAGTAATTTTATAAATTTTTAAAAAATTAAAAAAGGAAATAATGATGTGATTATTTAAAAGTTGAAAATTTTAAAAATTAATTTTAAAAATCAAATCGCTATAATAAATACCGTTATAACACGCTAAACCATCTTTCTAGAAACTGCTGAGACAAACACAAAATAAGCCCACTCCAACAAAAAAAGAGAAAAAGACAGAAATGAGTAGGTTATAAACTACAATAATCATTTCCATCCAAAAATATTTTTTAAAAAGTCACCATTTCCATAACAAAAATAATTAAATTAATTAAGATGACAGCTTAAATAATGAAGGACTATTCTGTTACATATTTTACAGAGAATATTTGCTATGAGATCAGTATTTACAATTTATATGTGTAGTTTGTGGATAAGTTTACATGTGATTGACCTAAGTCCTTAACACATTTTTTTTTTTAAAAATATTTAATCTATTATTTTATTGATACCTTCATTTTCAATCAATATAAATATTGAGTAATAATATATATTCATCACGAATAATTTAGGTAGGTGAAAAAAATTATCTAATATTTTTTACCTTCTAGAATTTGAATACTTAGATTTCATAGTTCTCCTCTCATATTTTATTTATCACAACACGCGTACCCTCGATTATTTCCCATAATACACCTACTATCTCACACAAGCACGAATATCATGATCCGCCCCACTAAATCTAATTAGACTGATAGAAAAAAATTATCCAAATTAAAGAATCTCGTAATTTTCATCTCACTTTATGAATCACTGGTCTAAGCCATTTGAAATTTATTTTTTTTAAAGCAGTCAAAATAAAGGTAGGATGTCATTATTTTTCCCCATGAACAATATTATTTTTTTTTAAATTGAACTTTTTTTCTTACCAAACTCCTTATAATTGTCGGTATGCAATTCAATTCAAAATTTATGTACCAATTTTGTCCCTACTTAAGTTGTCAATGAAGGACCATGTTGTTTACTAGAGTTTACGTGGTAGGAATTGAATAGTTTTACAAAAATGATTTAGTCCCTTTAATCAGTAATCTATTCAATTTGAATTCAAATTAATCGAACTCAGAAATTTTATAAACTAGATATTGTGGCGAAAAGAAAACATAAAGAAAGCATCACTTAATATTAGGCATGACCCTCCCTTCCATCATTGACAATCCACCAGAAATGCGCCCGATAATTACGCTGTCAGCGCTCGTGATCATGCGCCTTCCTGGCAATTGAGTTAAAAATCATAATATTACCATTTAAACTGTGGCATTTTTTTTTAACCATATAGATTGTCATGTATAGTTAATTACCTTGACGATTTTAAATATAAATGTCCATTCAAGAGTAATTTGATAAAAATGAAAATTGGAATATAACCACATTAGAGGTTAAGTAGATATAAGTGCAAAGTAATTTATAAAATAATTATAGATAAATTAGATAATAAATATGAATTGATAATTTGATCACTTGTTCTTCTTCATTTTTTTGTTTTTTTTTTGACATTATTAATTATAATATTAAAAAATGTTAAATTATAAAATTAACTAAGACAAATGCAAGCTTGATTTGGTTGAAATTGAAAAGAATTTAAAATATTTCATTAAAAAATAAAAAATTAAAACAATATATATATATATAAAATTTTTTTAATTTTTTTAATTTTTTTAATTTTTTTAATTTTTTTAATTTTTTTATAAAATATTATTTATTTTATCTACTGATCATTTCCTGTGAAGGAGGTTTTTTCTTTTTCTTTTTTTGGATTTCTATCTTAATCGAATATAAAATTTTTTACTTTCGCTTGCAAATATTTTGTGTTGAACGGCAATGAAAAATCATTTTCTTCCTATAACATACCTATCAATCACGGTTTGGAGCTTATAAATAAGTAATTATTGATATTTATATATGAATGCATATATTTCAAATATCCATTTTGTTTTTTTAAAAAATTATATATATTTACCTTAAGAAATTTATCGTTCAAACTTTAATGGTCCATCAACCTACACCTGTACTTTTTGGTCTAGATTGGCTACTAATTAAAATAATAATCAATTGATAAAAAGACGAAATGAAATCACAATAAATATAAAAAATGTTTAAAAATAGAAAAGTACTGATAATACATAAATTATACTTTAAAAAAACTACTCATTCCTAAAAAGTTTCATGATCATAAATTTGATATTTATAAAACACACACACAAAAAATTAAAAAAATTAAAAATATTTTTAAAAATTTAAATTAAGATTTTTAAATTTAAAATTAAATATAAAATTAATTTAGTAGATAGTATTTTATTTTTAATATGAAAATTTTTAACGCGACTAAATTTATTTAATTTCAAAATAAATATCGAACAGGGATGAAATATGAAAAATAGACGACTTGGAAGTTTGCTAATAATTATTTTGTTATTATTATTGGTAATAGTTGGAATTTTTAGTAATTGTCTTCTTGCTTTTTTTTTTTTTAAAAAAACAAATTAATATGTTATTTATTATATATATTGTTCTTGAAGTCTAAGCTACACAGTGAACGCGCACATTATAGGGCGTATTAACGTATTTGCACACACAGTGTGTGTGACAAAGAAATAATATATAGTCACATTATCAATTGAAGTCAGTGTTTATTAGAAAGCCGCTTTTAATGTTTAATATGAGACATAGTGATTCAATTTCAAATTTAATTATGTTTCGATATCAAGCAATAGATATGAAACTCAAAGAAAGAAATAGAGTAATGAATATAGTCGCTAATGTATTGAGTATCGAGTATGAGGTCGTGTTTAATGTTGTTTTAACTTCTCATTATGAGATTTATTAATGCAATTTCTTTAATTATACCTTAATATAAATATCAAGTAACAAATCATGTGAAACCCTTGGAAGATAACAAAAACCTTAGTAATTTGTTGAAACAAAAATAAGAGGATTGGAAAGTAAGGAAGATAAGAAAAAAGAAAGGTTTATTTTTTGTTATTTGAGTAATAGTTATTATCTTAGAATTTTTTTTATTTATCAAAAATTTAGAATCAAGAAAAAAATAACGTTACGAGATTATAACTATGTCGAAAAACATCATCCAAATCAACTCAAAAAAAAGAAAAAGTAATAAAAGCAGCAAATAAGTAGGAAGATGTCAAAGTCAATAGCTCGAGTGTTAATAAAATATTAAATGGATACAAATAATTATCCACTACTGTGAATCTAAAGTGAATTATGAATATTTATCTATAAGGACTTTAATTTGATGTTGCCAAATGAATTACAATATATAATTTTTTTGATAGAGATGTAAATGTTTGGCAAAACCTCAAATCACTCTATTTAACGAAAGAATCAACTAATTAAAAAGATATACCTATATTGACATATAAGGAAAGATTAAATAAGGCTTGTGAGATAATTGAGATTCTCTTATTATTAATCAAAAATTTCAAATTTAAATTTTGCGTATGAAAAGTCTTGCTGGAGTCATCATCTCCAAATCTAAACTCGTGAATCTAAATTAATTAGATTCCAATATATATATTCAATACGGAATAAAAAATCATTAAAAAAGAGAAAAATATGAACCTACCCAACCTATTCTGGTCCAAATTTAGAAACTTGAAAAATAGACCAAGTACATACAAGATTTGTGGACGAGAATTGAGTTTGAGCATCAATTATTGACCCACCATTTGCTTCGATAATAAAATTAGCTCATGAAAAATCTAGTCAAATTATATAAATTTAAACGAATTAATAATCATTCATAATTAAGTTAAATTAGATTTATAGTTGAACTAATATATAATTTAAATTATACTTTCTTCTTTTTAATTATTTTATTTTATTTTATTTGTGTAGTTGATTTTAAAATTAAAAAAATATTTTAATATATTTTACTAAAATAAGGGAGTACTCGAGTGCACTCACCGGCGATACTCGAGCACGTGGTACTTTATGTGAATAAATTGTTTCGTCCCAAAAATTTTGACAAGTGGACTTACCGGCAAAAAAACGCAGTCTGTAAATATATACTCCGTCCCACGCATTTCGAACTCTGAGTACTCCGTTTAGTTCTCCGACTCTCTCTCTCTCTCTAGATTTTTCTCTCTCTAAAACTCGCTCACTGACTGAGTTTGTTGTCCGAATCTCTAGGCCTTTGTAGAGCAGTTATTTGACCGAATCTCTCTGAAACAGCTCTCCTCAATGGAAGTCGAAACTACCGGCGTGTCAAATTTTGATCTCAACAGCTCCTCTCAGGCTCGTTCTCTTCCTCCGTATAGAAAACTCCTGGACATGTCCGCTCGTGAACTCTCGGAGCTCCATATTCCAGATTTTCGGAGCTCCGACATGTCGACCTCTTCGCCGGCTCCGGAACGCGAAGGATTTGGTTCGCCGGTCGCTGCCGGTGTAGAATGCGACACCGGCATGGTTTCAGTTCCGGAGTCCCCTTCCATATCTGAAAACGGCGGCTGGGAATGTGATTTCTCCGACTCTGCTGGAAAGACGCCGAAGTGTCCCTCGACTGCCGCGAAGAGATTGCAGAAAGTTTACCGGAGTTATCGTACTCGGCGTATGTTAGCTGACTCTGCTGTGGTAGCTGAAGAGCTTTGGTAGGAGTTCTGACTAAATCAGTACTATTATTACTACCTCTGTATAGATTTACATGATACTTTTTACTTTTAGATAATATTCAAACTGTTTAACTTAGAATATTAGTCAAATTTACTCTAGACGACGAGAAAAAATGTTGCATAAATTGAGACTGACAGAGTATCTTTAAGAGAACTGTGGAAATTTTTACTTATTTTTGTTTAGTTTTTTTATGCTATTTGTATAATGTGTATGAAGGTGGCAAGCAATAGACTATGCTCGGTTGAATCACAGTACAATTTCTTTCTTCAATTACTTGAAGCCGGAGACGGCGGTTTCACGGTGGAATCGCGTCGGCTTAAATGCTTCTAAGGTATCGTTTATGTTGTACTTTGTGCAAGGATTATAATGCTGTGATTAATTATAATGGATTATTATGTGTGAATGATAACTCATGGAAATTATGCAGAGATCGCGAAACGAAACTCAGGTATTAGTGTTACTAATGGTATAGTTGTACAAGTTCCAGTTTATATAAATTGAAAATTATTCAAAGATCTTATTATACTAGTAATATTTTCATTGTTATTTTTAATAAGATAATTTAATGTTATTTCTGTCATGTTAGGTGCTCTTTCGTATTCAACTCTCTATTTTGTGTAGTATAAAGCATAGGTCCCCACATAAGTTAATGCAGATCAAGTTATGTGGTATTCTATGCTAGAAACCAAACAATGTATTAGATTATTAGTAATTCAAAAATTTTATGTTGGAGAATTAACATTGTAGTAGTAATGCAATATTTTATAACAGAATTGTTTTTCTCATCTGAAAAAATCAAACAAGCACTAACTGTATATACGTTCTGGCCAGGTTGGTAAAGGTCTGTCCAAAGATGCCGAAGCTCAGTTATTAGCTTTTCAACACTGGATTGAGGCTGTGAGTCTGCCCCTTTTACTTTGTTTTCCACTCTTGCTTTATTTGAATATGCCCCTCACCCAAAATTTAATTTCATTATTAATGAAATATCAAATTTGATCTATGTATTGTGGTAACTTTAGATTGATCCACGTCATCGGTATGGGCATAACCTGCATATCTATTATGAAGAATGGTGTAAAACTGATGCTGGCCAGCCCTTCTTCTTTTGGTAAGGAAGCTGAATGCTGAAACTGGTGTCGCATGCATTGTCTCAAATGTAAATCTTCAGGTTGTCAGAGTCGCAGTTGTGTGATCTCACAAAAGTGGATGTAATATTAGCTTTATGCTAATTTTCTATAAACCCTGCATGAATTTCTGGGTGGGTTAACTATTTCTTTATTATTGTTTTGGGCTACTGTTGGAATTTTTGTTAAAATTGAGGATTGTAATGATTGAATTAGTTGACTGTAAGTGTCGTGTGTTTGTCTGAATTGCATCCATTTCTATAAGATAGAGCAGTGTATGTGCAAATTTATTCCTTAAGATTATCTTGCTAATATGTTTATATGTTAAAAGTTATAAGCTTTAGTCTGGGTAGCTTAGAATGACTAGATATATGCAGGTTGGATCTTGGAGATGGCAGAAAGGTTGATCTCAAAGAATGTCCAAGAACTAAGCTTCAGAAACAATGCATCAAGTATCTTGGACCTGTATGTGGTGAATCTTTTGTTACTTATGCTCTACATATCACGTAGTTTAGCATCAATCACACACTGCAACAGACATATGTCCACTAAAATACTTGTATCAAATCTTTAGTCATTGCTGATGCCTTTGATTAGCTTCGTCATTCACGATCTAACTTGATTCCTTGTTTTGCATGTCCCAGTGCACCTTTATTTGTCCTTAATCACATTCCATGGTATTAGCACACAACTCCTAATTGTTCCCTCCTGATCTTTCTGTAATCAGCAAGAGAGACAACATTATGAGTACATAATTGCTGGAGGACAGATACTGCATAACCTAACCGGAAATCTTCTTGACACAACTAAAGGGCCGCCAGGGACAAAATGGATCTTTGTGATGAGCACCTCAAAAAGACTCTATGTTGGAGAGGTGAGCGGCATAGACAGCTGCATAAATTTCTTGTTTTGGTTTTCCTTTATTAATATTATTATCATTCTTGAAATTTATGATTATCCTACAAATTCCTAAAAGATTGCTTTCTCTAATGCCTTTCAGAAAAAGAAAGGATTGTTTCATCATTCCAGCTTTCTGGCTGGCGGGGCTGCTTTAGCTGCTGGAAGACTAGTGGTACAGGATGGGACTGTGAAGGTAGATTGATTTTAAGTATCGTGATATCTATATGAACAACATTTGGTATTAGTTTAATCAGGGAACTGTTATAAATTAAATTGATTAGGTAGATTTATCTTTACCTTTGTCAGATGTGATATTTGTAAGACTTCCTAATTGAACAATTTTGACTCCATCAGTAGTATGACACTACCTGTGATAATTCTTTGGCAATTTCCTTGCAACTTTAATACTCTAACCATATAACTGCATATGGGTTTATTATACCGACTCTTTTGTCTTGATGTACATGTGTTGGACATATGACATATATATAGGTTGGGGTATTTTGTGCAGATATTCTTCAAAATACCCTACAAATATTGGGTACTTATCTGTATACATACTGAATACATACCCCATATACATGTTCATGTTCATGTGACGTAGGCAGAGGAAGAGCTGAAGCTGTAGAAGTAAAAAGTTTGTGTTCACTTCTTCCAAAATCATTTTCTGGCTTAGGGCTGCTTTATCTTCAACAGGATGTGTGAAATAAAGAGGATACTGCCACCTGAATCATATGCCTGCAACTCTGTGCCTAATCTAAGTTGCTGTTTACAATGTTTTGCTTGAATTCTGCTATACTCTGACATTCTTTTTCTTCAGTCCATTTCACCTTACAGTGGACATTATCGGCCAACGGATGATAGCCTTGAAAGCTTTCTATCGATTCTCAAGGAACATGGAGTCAACGTGGATGAAGTTGAGGTGAGTGATTTTCATGTGTCTAGTCTTACATCCATATTTCTCCTTTGATGTCTTTAACACATGAGAGAGCAGCTTATCTCATTATTTACATTTGAGTATTCAGAAATTTATTGTTACAAATGGCACCAAGACTCTGCAAAACAAAAAGAGAAGCAAATCTAAGTAAGACCCAAGTCCTCCATCATCTCAGAGCCTATTATAAGCTATGTTGCTCGGATTCTTCAAATATATCACTGGTGCAAGTTGGGTCCTCCAAAAGTAGTGCATTTTTTTGGATAATCCAACACAGGTGCAGCAATATTTTTGAAGAGTCCGATCAACATAGATTATAAGTACAGTGTGGGGAATACTCTGCTCCTCGGATCACAGTTCAAGATAAACAAATAAGAACTCTTATTTTGTTGATAGGATTGCTCAATTCCATCAAATGCTCTTCCTTTAGTATGATGCTATTAAGTACTCCAATTGCTTTAGTACCATTTTCTCTTTATGCTAAGCAACTGTATTCCTTTTTGTCTTCCTAGTCTTATATTTCTTTCTTTTGCTTTCGCATTGCTTCCTTCAATGCGAATGGAACAATGCTTACTAGGTCTCTAGTCTTTTACCATACGGTCTGCTTTGGATCAGATTTGACTTGTGGTTTCATGTGATTACTTACCAAGTTGTAATCTAAATAATCCGTGTCTTTGTGATCTGTCATCAGATAAAAAAAGCAAATGAAGACTATGACAACTCCGAAGATGTAAAATCTGTTGAAACACGTCCGTCTAAACTTTCAATTCTATCAGAGTCTCCTCCTCAAGCAGTGAATGAAGAGGAGAAAGACCATTCCGCAGAATCTATTGGAGAACTAGAAGCTGAAAGTAGGACAAGTAACTACAAGAGAACGCTCTCAGGTGGGCTTCACAGCCCGAGAAGAGAAGTGCCAAAGACTGCTATACTGGAAAGGATCAATTCCAAGAAGTCTACAAGATCATATCAACTTGGCCATCAACTCTCCCGGGTATGGTCAACAGGTGCAGGTCCAAGAATTGGCTGCATTGCCGATTACCCAGCTGAACTAAGATGGCAAGCCTTGGAACTGACTAACGTTTCACCTAGACCTTCTGCATCATCAACTCCTAGGCCTTTCGATGCTCTTTGTTCACCTACTTGTTCATCACCAGTTTTTGGCAATGTACTCGTGAAGTCTTCTTGAACCTCTAGCAAGTGTAAATGCCTTGTTCTTTAGCTATTGTCTTTACATTTTGAGTACGTGCTATGTCCTCAGAAGGACTCAAAGAGCTGTTTATTGAATCTGTTTCTTCGGCTCTTGAAATCAGGCTGATGGATTGGATAATTAGGAATATGTGTTGGTGTATGGCACAATGAAAATGGTAATGGCCGAATTGGGATGGGAACCCAATTTGCTCATTGGAAACTCAAACCTTGAAGTTCTAAAATTGAATCTGGATTTAATTACAGAGAATTATTCAATTTTTTTAGGAATGTGTTATAATTTTTTTTTTTCCAAAAATTACTTAGCAGTTGGATTTCGAAATTTGAAAATCAGCTCTAACCTAATTTTTCAACTCACTTTTTACTTTTAATTTTTTCTCTTTGATTTTTATAAAAGTAATTCTATCTTTATATCTTAAAAAATAATTAGTTATTAGTGTTATTGATTCTTTGTACTAATAATCCTTATAATTGTGTCAAAAATTGACAAAGTGCAACAACATTACATATAGTAATTTATATATGGGATCCAGATCCAATTGTTATTTTAATTAAATATTATTTTTTATTTAACCCACAGCCCAACCCAATCGAGCCTTGCTTAAATCTCACAGGTCAAGAACTTAATCCTATCAAATCATGAACTAACCTATCAGATCAAACTCACTGACGGCTCTAATCATAGTAATGTCTTGTGCATGCTAGAAACTACTAATCCTTACCCTTATCAAAATAACCAAAATTAGGCCTTCAGATGTGAAGTATCCCACGTGGAGGTTGGAACATTGCCTACACGTGGCACTTATAGA
>JACEIK010000218.1:170979-183772 GCA_018107945.1 Datura stramonium | reverse complement strand
CAGGTTGTTGACCCGCCCAAAAGTTACTTAGGCTGAAATGAGCTAAAATGTGGGTCATAACCTAATCTGGCCCAATTTTTACTAAGTTGTGATTGCTTTATTTGTTTTTCAAAATTTTTTTTAGTTACCAACGAAAATATTTTCCTCTTTATTATGGTTATGTATAACATATCAAATTAAAAAAATAAGTATTTTGACAAGATTTCTCATGAGTCAATTTGGGATAAAATGGGCTAAGCTAATATATTAGGTGGGTCAATAACCTGTCCAAACTTGAAGTTGATTTTTCCACCCTTAATCCTGTTCACTTGACCTCTTAATAGAGTAATCAACATAATGATATGGCAAGGTCTTAATTAATGAATAGCACTTAATGTAGAATTTTCCCATACCAGCGAGTCTTGCCTTTCTTGTGTTCGTCTTGACAGAACATATGATGCTCATGTAATTATTTATTTCTAGGCCATGTTGTTCGTCTTGACAGAACATATGATGCTCATGTAATTATTTATTTCTAGGCCATGTATGAAGAATTGACAAGAAAAGCAGCTGATCTTGCATCGGAGAATGAAAATTTGAAGGAGGTATTCGGAAGAATTTCTTTTCACTTGTATTATCCGAGTTTTGACAAACAACTTGATTCTGAAAGTAAACATATAACTCGGTCCATGCGATCTTAAGTTACTTGTCCTACTATTACATTGCTTTTTTATGGTATGCTACAAATCTCCACATACTCATTTTTTTCCTGAATGATATTTGTGACAACTAGAAAAAGGAGCTGGCAGCCAAGGAGTACGATAATTTGAAGAACAAAAACGCTAGCTTAAGGCTACAGGTAATTCTGGTTTTATTGAGGAAAATATGAACTTGGATATTCAGAATATGAAAGAGGTACATCATCGACCTGAACATGTCACATGTGAAAAATTATAACGGATGACTTTGGCGTTCTGCAGATAGCTAAATTAGAGAAGGCTGAAGCAGAGGAAACAGATGGTACTTCTAGGTCGAAACCTGTAGAAATATCCACTACAAGTACAGGTCCAGCTCCACTTCCGACTCCACCTCCAACCTCTCTTTTTAACCAGTCTCCTATAACACCTTTCTTTTGGCCGCCCATCGTTCAACCCTTTAACAGTTTCCTATTACAGTGTAGTACTCCAAATATTTCTGATACTACATCAGTGTCGCCTTCACCAATTGCCGGAGAATTAAATTCTAATAACAGACAACAGAGTTCGAATCCAGGAAATCCACTATATGTACTTCCCTTCCCTTGCTTCATTCCTTGTCATCCTCAAAACAGTCCTTTTCTTCCTTGGTCCTCTACCCTCGACAAACATGGCGAGACTTCCGGGGTCCATCAGTGTAGTACTTCATATCTGAATGTGGAGAACAATCAAGCAGCGNGAGAACAATCAAGCAGCGATTGCACAGGAAGGGGAGACAGATGCTCCTGATTCAGTAAAAGCTCCACAAAGAGACTTCCTTCACAAACCACCGGATGGAGGTGCATCTGAGGGCAGCTGGCAGCCTTCCGGGGTTCACTCCAGAAAAAAGGTCCGGACGACTGCTGCTTCAAGCTCTCACATACAGCCTGGTACCTCTAGACAAAGCGACACCTCTCGACAGCACAACACCCCTGATATCAACACAGTTTCTTGTACCACGGGACATGTAGGAGATACTACGCACAAAGAAAAGACATCTCAAGAATCCATCACCTGCTCTAGCGAAAAGACGGTAGATGCCATGGCAGCAACAGAGGCTCGGAGACGAAGGAAAGAGCTAATGAGTTTTAAAGGCCACCATTCTGATCAATTTGGCCCACACCAATAAGCTTTTCCGAGCCGCGAAGTCTAGCAGAAAAGAAGGCTTTTCCATCCGCCCGCTCTTATTGGAAGCTTGATGTGAATTCAATTGGAAGCTTGATGTGAATTCTTGATTAGTTGATGCCCAACCTCCTACAGTAGAGATCACTTTTTTTGGTTTTTGTGTTTTCTATTCTCTATGCAGTATGTACTAAAGGTACAACTTATTGAAGAAATACTGCAAACTGTTGGGAGTTTGTAAATCTACCATCTTGAGTGGATGCATCTTTTGATTTCAATAAAGAGATGGATTATGATGTAACAGCAGCAAAACATTGCAGGTTTTGTAGGAATACTACTAACACCTGTATAGAATGTTTGTTTCTAAATTGTGAAATAGTTTAACTTCAAACTTTTCATTTTATGCGTTGTAACATAAATATCACTGCATTATCAAAACTCACCAACTAGTTAATCAGACGCGACATGAGTCTTTTATCAGGCAGATTTTTCATTTGCTCCTCAGTTTATGGGATCGTTTTCAGTTTTTTTCTTTGTTTCTCGGTTAACGGGGTATTAGTAGTTGTCTCCCTCCCAAAGAACATATGCACTTTGTTGGTTTATATAAATCAAGAATATATGCACTTTGTTGGCTCTAAAAGGAAAAAAAAATGTTATTCAATCTACCGATACAACTAAAGATGTCTAACTTTTTTTGAATCGAAAGAAGAGAGAGCTCGTAACCACCGCTACAAAAGTCTTATAATCATATATTTAAACATATGATATATCATGTTTAAGATTATAAACGGAACAAGACATCCTTTGCGTTAATATAAATATTAAATACGAGTAAACTCTATCCACGAAGGTAGATAAAAAAGAAGGATGAAAACAAGATTCAAGAATCATCCATTAATCATACATAAAAAAGTCATGACAACACAAAATGTATTTAATTGAATAACATCTAGCTTTTAATACACACTATCCCATGATGGTCTATAAACTAAGATAGGACTTTTAACATAAGGTATTTTCCCACCCCACACTAAAGAACCAGAGAGAACCCAAGATTTTTTCCTAATGAACTTTCCCTTCAGCTCAACTCTAAAAGACTTCTTCTCATTGACTTTACTGAATGACAAAATATTTGGCACAACTTTTATAGAAAGACAGTTTGGTCCCCTAACTTTTGCTTTGTACACAGCTTTGCCATTACCAACATATGTGACAGTTCTATAAAAAATTGCAGAAATGTCACTTTCATTTGCATGTTGAAGTTGTAAATGCATTGAGGGGTAATTTAGTCCATCTGCTCCTTTTGCTTTTGGAATGCTTGAACAGTTGTACTTTTTGCTTCCAGTGAGTAAAGCTATGTTTGTGCTGTTATAGCCTTCTTTGCAAATATAGCCTATGTATGAGTCAAAATCAAGGTCATATATTAAACCAGGATTAATTGCCTTTCTTGGATTTATTTGTCCTGATCCTGAGGCTAATTCAGCTCCCACTGGCCTAATCTTCATTGATTTAGCTGAAATGAAACCAAAAAGAAAAAGTTACATCAACTTCTATATAACGATAGTATAAAATAATTTTTACACTATCAGATCGTACATTGATGAAGCTACAGTCAACGAAGAATGGTTGGTTAAATCCTAAATATTCATAGTAAAACTACTGGTTTCGCCGGTAAGCTCCCGTAAAAAGATACTCCCTCCGTCCCAATTTTTATGATGCATGTTGACTGAACACAATTTTAAAAAAGACTTTTGAGATTAGAAGTTGAAAGCTAAATCATTTCCAAATAAGTATGACGTTCTTTTTGGAATAGGCTAAAAAGAAAAGTATCACACATAAACTGACACTTCTGCTGCCTATGAAGAATGATCAACTAAACAACCTTTTCCGAAAAATTATAAAGTACTGTGTCTATAGGTCAAATATTTCATATTATATATACATATATAGAGATATTAAATCTTGAATATTCTTACTGAACTCCTAGTTTCGCCACTGTGGTTAATGACAAAGCTAAAAATTTCACTAAGGACCTTCAAGATTTGATATACATAAGTTCCGCCACTGAGGTCAATGACAAAGCTAAAAATTTCACTAAGAACCTTCGAGATTTGATATACATACATATATTAAAAGTAATATTTGATCCTATATATACTATATAATCGTTCATAATAAGTGAAATTAGTTTATGACGGATATTGAAAACCGTACCAGTTGTCATAAGGGCGGATTTGATAGCAGCAGGAGACCAATCAGGATGAAAGGATTTGACATATGCAGTGGCTGCAGCAACATGTGGACAAGCCATGGAAGTGCCAGATTTAATAGTAAACTTCACAAATCTCTTGTCATCAGATGTTTCTCCTGATTCAACACTCAATCCTGAATATGCAGCCAAGATACTCAATCCAGGTGCTGATATATCAGGCTGCAAAACAAATAATAATAGTAGTACTCTTTCGTGTCAGCACCCGAGTCAGAATTTTCACTAAGAATAGTCAAGCGCACGACAATGAAAAAGTCAAGGGGATTTAAAAACAACATAACCAATGTAATCTCACATGAAGTGAGGTCTGGAAAGGGTAGAGTGTACACAGATCTTACCTATCAACATTTAACATATAATATATACACATAAATTTTCATTAAGAGAATAATTGCACATTTTCAACGAGTTTGACTATCCTTTCACCGGTCGATTAGTTATGGAAAACTCTGCTAGCTAGAAGTCAAAATATAATTAAGAATATCTTGAACATTTTTAGTTTGTGTTTTTTTTTTATAATAAAAGAAGGTAATATATGAATAAGAACAAATAACATTCTACTAGAGAGAAGAGTCAAAAAAAAAATAAAGAAGTCGAGAGAACTCGAGATATAACATATACATATAATTATTTTATCGATTTATCTATATAGTATAACTTTCTAGGGAAGTGGTGTCAATTGACAGTGGCATACACAAGATTTTGAGCAGGTAGAGTTAGCTATATTCTTACAATTCTGATTGGTACGTAGATTTGAGTTTAATTACTTTCATTATCAAATAGATATTCACTTTGTAGGAGTCTTGGAAAATGTTGATATATGTGTCAGAATATATTTTTAGAGGATCCGATATGTTGTGTTATACAAAATACTTTTTGCACACATAAGTAAAAGAAATTTATTGCACACATACATAAAAAATTATTACGAAGCGGTGTCCGATGAAACCATTAATTTTCTTTTTATTTTTTATTTACCTTGAGAATGTTGAGACTGACTGTTTGGGGTCCTCTAGATGAGAAAGAAGGCACAAATGGTGCAGTCATGTTCACAATTTTTGTTTTGTATATCACAGCTTGTGGGGATCTGAAAATTCATAAAAAAAAATAAAAAAAATAATGATATAATTCAGTGTCGAAATCAGAATTTTCATCAGTAAGAGAATATAAAATAGTATAAATTAATAAACATATAAAAAAATTAGGAGAATTCAACATCTGCTATATGAGTATGAACCCCTTGCCGGCACGAATTTAAATTTAGTCAATTTTCCAATAATACTGGATATCGAATGAAAAACCAAAAAAAAAAATGACAAAAAAGAATACTTACTTTGTAGAATTTATGTACTTCTCAACTTGTGCAGCATAAGTATTGTTGATACTTGTTGATGAAATATATGTGATAAATGGAGTGTCTTTTGTTTGATAAGATAATATAATAGTACCAGCTCCTTGTAATCCTTTGATGTTGTAGTCTGGTTGATTATTTCCAAGGCAATATACTATTTTCCCTTTCACTTTGCTCTTCTCTAAAGCACCTAGGTCGCAAGAACTGAGTTTAAGAAAGAAATGAAGATCGTAAAAAATACAAAACAACAACAACATATTTAGTGTAATCTCAGAAGTGGAGAGATTGTTTCCTGTGATAAAAGGAAGATGCTGAATAAGCTAAGGAAAATATATCTACTTCGTACATCCCAATTTATGTGATACAGCTTGATTGATCAGCATTAGGTTCAAGAAAGAAATGATATGCGACATTTAACAAAAGTTATGGTCTTAAACAACGTCATAAATATTTATATGGCCATAAAACTTTTTGTTAGGAAAGAAATCAGACTCTGTAAGTTAATACTGCATGAAGTTTAAGAAAAAAAGGAAGAATTTTTTATGTAAACCGACCGCAGGGTCTTAAACAAACCATACACAGATATTTATATGGATATAAAAGTTTTTTTTTGTTGTTAAGAAAGAAATTAGACTCTGTAATTTGGCATTTGAAAATTGTGTTTTTAATAACATATCATCATAAGATTTTTGCGGTTATAAGAATTGTGAAATTTATAGTTTTAAACCTGTCGTTAACATTTATGTGACCATGCAAGATTCTCGTTACAGGGTAAAGTGAATTATATTGAAATATGTGATTCTTTGCGGAACTGACTAATAAGAAAATCGTATCACATAAATTGAAACACTGCGGAGATAAACGTACCTTGAATTTCCATGATAAGATGCATTGACTACTTCTGCAAGAGGTCCCGTGGTTAAGGGAAACCATTTTTTTGTTGGTTCAAATGTGTTGATTGAAATTCCCTATAAAATTAAAACAAAAAAAAAAAATACAAGTAGTTTTCTTTGATTATGTATAAAGGATGCTAAGTAGGCAAGTTCGGGTTGAAATAGATGAATTTAATAAATACACGGTCATTAATCTGTCAAAGAATTACTCAAGTTGAATTAAGATGGCTAAACAATAAGTCATAACTCAAAACGTCCAATTCTAATAGATTTTTTAAGAGTTAATGATTAAAAACACACATGAAGATTTTGGTTTTTCAAGTTCCCTATCTGAATTATCAGGTGATCGTTCAGGTAGGAAAAGAGAACAAGAGGTGTGTTTTTCATAAAAATTTGATAATAATTCAGGTAGAAAACTCACACAATTATTAATTCAGATATGAGACTCCAAAAAAAAAATCGAAATACTTTAAATGTGTTTGACTCGCCAATAAACTATGTCTAGCCATAAAAAAATACCATCTACTTGCACTTTTTGACCACATAATTTTTGAAAAATAACCCTTATACTAGAAATGTAAATTAATAAGTGAAACTCCATGACAGTGGCTATTTTTCAAAAACCGCACCTCCCACCCCCTAATTATGTAAAACAAACATATAAGTAAACTAAAAGAGAGTTTCTGTAACTTACAGAAATAGGAACTCCATTACCCAACATACCATCAGTCTGAAATTGTCTATCACTGGTACTAGCAGCCACTGTGAAGATCCACGGTGCTACATTTTCAATAGTTCCCAAATCAGGCCCACTATTTCCACCTGCACAAGTTGTCAAAATCCCCTTTTTCAGGGCATGAAATGCCCCAATAGCTATCGAATCCTTGAAAAAATTGCGCGCCGAGCCTCCGGCGGAGAGGGAAATTATATCCACTCCGTCGGAGATAGCCGCGTCGAACGCGGCTAAAATGTCGCTGTCCGAACAGCCCATGGACCAACACGCTTTGTACATGGCAATGCGCGCGGATGGGACCCCTCCGCGCGCTATGCCTTCCGCTAGACCGTACAAGCTGGCACCTGGGACGGGTATTCCCCCGACCGTGGACGCCGTGTGGGTCCCGTGGCCTTCGAAATCGGCCGGTGTGATCTGGTCCAGGTCGCCCGCGCCTCCAAGATTGAAGTACCGTGCTCCAATCACTTTGCTGTTCATTTACAAAAATATTAGTGTGGAGTTTAACTTTTATACACTTGTAGTATAAAAAATTGAATTAACACGAATAACTTTCGATATAATAAAAATATATTTACTAATCCTATTTAATGACATAATAGCAACGTAATATTAAAAAGTCTTGTTAACTATGAGTTATTTAGCGGAAAATAGTGAAAGAATTTACTACTTATGACTAAAATTAATTGGTAATATTTTGAGTGAAATGTCAAAAACACATCTAAAGTTTTTTAATTTTTTAAGTTTTTAATCTGAACAATCGCTAAATATTTGTTGAAATGTGTCTCAACTACGAGTTGTTCCATATATATTTATAACTATAATGAACAAACAAATTTGTGTATAATAAATAATTTGTATTCATTAAATTAAGGATATCGAGTGCGAATAAATATTTATGGGCGGATTGACAAGACTTACTTGTTGCATTTAGTGAAGTTGACACCTTCGTCACATTTGCCTTTCCATTTTGAAGGTGGAGGCCCAAACCCTTCATCATTGAAACTTGGTGATTCAATCCAAATTCCTATAAAAAACATATAAATTTTAAAAATAAAAATAAATTAAATGTAAGTATTGGTTGCATATATCAATAATATGTTTAAGTGATTGAATGAACTAAAATGTCCATTATATTTTATTATTCGTAGGCTGGTTAGTTTGGCCACACGTAGTCTGTTTAATTGAGTAGAGATAAATTTAGAATTTTATGTCTATAAGTTCTGAATTCTAGAAAAGATAATNATATATATATATATATAGGATTTCTTAGATTTCTTAATATAATAAATATAGGATTTCAATCAAAGCTATTGGGTTCTATTGAATCTATAGCTAGAACTCTAGCTTCGTTTTCGCCGCGAAATATCTACTATCTCTCACCCGTATAGATACTGCATTGAAAATTTTCTTAATTGTTTAAATATTGGATACTAACCTGTATTCCTAAAAAACATATAAATTCAAAAAAAGAGTATTAAGTGTTGGTTGCACATACCAATAATATGTAAAGTATTGGATATATATATAGGCAAATTTAGAATTTCGTATATGAGTTCCGGATAAGTTATTTATATACGTTCCGTATATATATTTTTTAACATAAATACGATTCTACAATAGTTTTAGCTAGAACTTTAGCTCCACCTTTGCAACTTGATGCGTGCTATCTCCCACCAATACAAATATCAAACCGAAGAGTTTTCGTAATTGTTTGAAACATAATTGGGTACTAACCTGAATCAATAACACCAACAATAATATCACTTTCAACTTGTGGATTTCTTTTAACATTCAAAGGCATTCCAATAAAATCCCATGATCTTGTAGTACGAAGTTGTCTAATAGTGTTTGGAAACACTGAAATAACATCTTCTCTACCTGCAAGAAAATAAGAAAAAAAAAATTGATCAAAATAAAAAACAATGAATTCTAGACGTTAAAATTCATCTATATTTTGGATATTATTTCATACGCGATAGAATGTCTGCTTCTTCTGGCGATAATTTTGCCACAAACGCGTTAAAACTTCTTTCGTAACTGTGTAGCACCCTCGGTTGTAGTGCTAGACCTAAACTGAAAATTAAAAAAAAAAATCATCGAGAAAAATAAAATAAAACAAACAATATCTCGAGGCTCGAATAACTAATTTAAATCAACATAATTTTTCATAAATAATATCGACATTTAAAGAATTGAACAAATGAACAAATCATTATAAACTCATACTAACGAAAACACTATTCAAATCGTACTAATAAAATATAATCGAGGTACATTACTACAATTCTCCTCGATGAGTGTTCAAATTTTGAAATGCATTCACAATAGACTCAATAATAAATAGTACACTATAACACATAACACATATAAGCATATTTTTGGTTACACTATACTTCAATCAATCACCAACAAATTAAGATGGGTAAAGGGGTAAATAAAATTCTCAACTTTATAATTTGGAGCAGATATATTCCTTGTTAGAAAAAAAGTGCATATATACTTTCGTCGTTTAACAAATGGTGCATATATATATCCTCGTAATCTAACAAATTGTACATATTTACCATTTTTTCGTTAACAGGATGAATTTAAAACTGGTCTTTTAAATTTTAAAATATCATATGACTTAAAAAAGTTACCTCATTCATTTTTCACCCTTCCCCAAGCCAGTAAAAAAAAAAAAAAAGAGGAAATGGAACCAACCATAGGGTTCCAGACCCGACCCAACTAAAAATAATTCAATTCCTCTTTTTTTCAAATATCTTCTAAACTCATTTTATGGCTGAATAAAAGAGGGATTGAGACATTTTTTTTCACTTCAATCGGGTCTAGAGGGGAAAAAAGTGAAGTAACCTTTTAAAGTCACGTGACATTTTTAAAATTAAAAAGCAAGTTTTAATTTTTTTTTTAATTCAGTAAATATAGGTCAGTTAACGAAAAGAGTAAATATGCATCATTTGTTAGACAACGGGGGTACCGTTTGTTGAACAATGAGGGTATATATGTATCATTTTTTTAACGAAAGGTATATCCACTCTATATCGCAAAATTGAGGGGTATATTTACCCTTTTTTCAATTAAAATTGTCGTGGAGTTGTAATTACTTTTTCTTTCTCAATCAGATATCTCGAATTTGATCTCTAGGTATGAAATCGTGTTACGAAGCATTTTAGCTCTCAATGTGAGCCTTTAGATTTAGTGAAGCTCCAACATGAGTATCATACACCAAATGGCCAGAATCCAAAAACAATATATATATACACACACACACACACAAACTCTCCAGCCAACCATACTCAATAAACCATCGAGAATTAATAATGACAACAAGAACAACAACAATAATGATAAATCAATTACAAAAACAAATATATAAAAATAGGAAGAAAAAATATTTACTCTGATCCAATTGCTTGTTTGAGAATTTTGTTGTGAATATCAAGCAAGAACCTTGTGTCCTTTGGAAGTTCTCCCATATATACAATATATGACTGTTAAAACATTATAATAACATGATCACTAAAAACAAACTAAAAAATTAACTTACAATATGGCAAATATAATGAAAATAACATCAACAACAATAATAATAATATATTAAGTATAATATAAGTGGAGTCTAAAAAAGATGACAAGACGATTTCAGATGAAAGTATAAAAAGAGAAGAATACATTAATGAAGCAGACATACTGAACATAACGGAGAAGACAATACTATGAAAATAACATCAATATTAAAAAATTACCTTTCTTTGATTGTCATTATTTGCATTAACAAGAAGAGACAAATTGAAGATGAAAATCAAAATACTTCTCAACATTTTCATTTTATTTCTTTAAACTTAAACTATAGTTTGAATTTAGAGTTGAAAGGGTAGTGAAGAATTTGATTTATATGGATTTGAATGTGGAAACTTTTTGTGACTCTAATTAATTTGTTCCATAATTATTGGGACCTTGAACTAATCTTTCGGATAATAGTTATTGGTTAATATTTTTGCTTAATTTTAAATTATTGATATTTTTAGCTCTAATTATGTTTGTGTATATCATATAAAATTAAATAAAATGTTTGAATAATTATGAGCTGTGATAGAAGATATTGTTGAGTGATTAAAGAGATTCATTTATGTTAGTTTCCACTAATTATGGAGTTTAATTAATCTTATAGACTTAAATTTATGAAAAGTTGTTATTCCCTTCGAAAGATAAGATTTCTCAATATAAAAACATACCGTTTATTAAATAAATGAGTATATATTAATAAAGGTAAAATATGTTAATAGAATTGTTATAAAAAAAATTATCTTTGTTTAGATTTTTGATCTAACAGCACTCCGTCGTTATAAAAAAGTAATTTACTTTATATCGAGTAATTTTACCTTCTGTTAGACTTTTGGTCTAATAGTAGTAACCCCCTGTCACTAAAAAAAAGTCTCTGTTTTGCGCTTGACTCGTGTCGGAGTTTCAACTTGAGGTAACATTTAACTAAAGTAGAAAGTTGATTAATAAATTTGAATTTTTTTTTGAAAAATTTAAACACATGAAATACATTTATTTTGCGTTGAATCTCCATTAATGACAAGAGCAAATAACGATTGACTAAATTGAACAAATTTCCCAACCTACATCAACAAATTTGGACCTTTTTCCTTCAATAAATGAAATAGTACCCTTCCTAAATCACAAAAAATAAAGAATAGTTTATTTTTATTTAACTTGTTTCTTTTTTATTTGTGAAATATCACAACAAATAGGTTAGGAGGCAAACTGTAAATGATTGAAGAATAGGGTGCAAATTAAAATTGTAAAATATACCTTAGAGGTGTAAAATGCAAAGAACTCCATGTAAAATTCATCGTATATACAAGGTTAATTATGTTTAAATATATAATAAATGTTGAATATTTTTTTTAACTTTTTTCGTGTGTCTGATTCTTTATATTTTGAATGGCCCCTCCATAGTTTCTAGCCTCTGGGAACATGTGTTCAATTTGCTGTTGAATTTAATACGTAGTGATCTGAGATGGCTATAGAAAAGAAAGTACTAAGGATTGATGCATTTGGTACGAGGGATAAGATATGATATTTCGAGATAAATTATAGGATGAGTTTATCACATATTTGGTTGGGATAAAATTCTAGAATAACTTATTTCGAAATTAGTTATCCCGGGTTTGTAGTGTTATTTTATTCCATATTTGAGGGCGGAATAACAATCGCGGAATAATTAATCCAAGGATGATTAATTCAGGAATAACGTGTTCCCCAATCAGACGAGCCCTAAGTGAGAATTAATCCTCATTCCTCTGGGTAAATAACTCAAAATTTTACCAAGTGCACCGTTTAGCCTTTTTGAAGCATGGGGATCAACAGATAATATTAGATAAATTCTAGAAAATATGTACATAAAATACCTAGCTTAGCGGAGAGACTATAGGTTAGGGGTAGCACCTATCCAACCCGTTTAGGTTTGGACGAATTAATAACCCGCATATTTTATTAACTCAACTTATTTATACCCACTTAATCCATGTCATATGTTAAAAGTTGGCTCATTTATGCCACTGCCGTTACTCAAATGACTTATTTATGTCATTATTTTTTAACAAATCTAATATGTGGTTTTGCAAAATCGGATTGAATATGTGTCCTATTTTTATTCAACCACATCAATTAAAAAAAATCACCTATCTAAACACCCATTCAACC
>JACEIK010000218.1:92445-133985 GCA_018107945.1 Datura stramonium | reverse complement strand
GTAATAACTTTATTTTGTTTAGTATAGAAATTTCATTGTTTTTGTTTTAGTTTTGAATTTATTCTTTAAATAGATTAAGGGTCGTTTAGGAGTAGCAAGAAGACGACAAGTCATAACAAACGTTATTGAAGTTTAAATTTCATAGTTTCTTCCATTATTATCGGGTATCTCAACAACTCAACCACTATTCTGACTCACTTGTGTGCCCTCATTAATTTCTGCTTCTACCTTCTCATCTCACTGATAATCATCACTCACTCATCATCAAATCGAACATATTAACTCACTGTGTTAGTACAGTGTTATAATTTTTCCACTAAAGTCGAGGTCTTTTGGTCTTTGTTGACCAAGCTATTAAATCGGCTACATATGCTATAGTTTGGTGTAGTTGTAGAGTACAACGCGCGTTTTAGAGAGTTGATAAAATCATTAATCATTTGTCTCATCATACCATATTTGATTGCCTGTTTTTGTGGGAGTTACAATGTTGACCTCATCTTTTACTCTGTTAGCATTCATTTATGATTACGGGCCGGTACCTAGTCATTAGCTAAAGCAATTCAATTTATTTTGAGAGTAAATCAAATTTAATTACCCTTCTCATACAATTTATGTGGTAATAAGTGGCAAGTCAAAGTTGCTCTTAATCTATAGGAAATAAATTAAAGGTGACATGAAATATCTACCATTTCAATCTTTTTGTTATCATAGGGGAAAGGGAAGATGCTGTAATGAGCTTAATTGTTGAATGTACGGGAGCTCATCTAATCAGCTTGCCTTTAATCACCACAAATGGAAAAAAATTTAAAAATATCATAATGGTGATTGAAAATAAATAATAATACTACATATACTAAAGAAACAAAGAATTAGGTCATGAAGGGTAGTAGTGCATCTGCATGGGGTTCGTGGTCATTTCAGAAAACCCCCACAGCTGGTAGAGTCAGACTCTGCCCCTCTCTTTTGTCCTATTATCGCTGCCTGCCTTCTTCACCTCCTCCTCTTTTTTTACCCAACAAATCATTCTCTTCATCATCACTCTCTCTCTCTCTCTCTAATCTCTATCCCTTTCATCTTTCTCTGCTCAGNCCCCCTTAAACAAAGGCGAGAGTTTTGGGGGATATATATGGTACCACACATACACACACGCACACAGCATCTTCAAGGGATGAGAGCTTTTCTATTGCGGGGAATGTTGTCTGGCTCGAGGAATCAAACTCTTACCTACTTTTTATAGATCTATATCTTATTCATAGATCTATAATATTGGATCGTGTTTTTGGTGTCGTCGGACCAGGCTTCATTCCCCTCAAAGATTAATGCTCACTCACTCATCAGATTAGTTAGATCCGTTTCGCCATTTCAGTGGTAAGCCTCTCATATATAATATACAGTAGTATTTGTTTTTGTTGTTTTTTTCCGTTGAATTTCTGAAGCTATTGTTTGTCCGGTTGTTAATCAATCCTTTTTCGTTATGTGTAGATTGGTGTAATGATGGGAGATCTTGACTTTTTACGTTTGCATTTTGTTACAAATCCCAACCTGAAAAAAAAGTTTCATCATTACTGCCTTTTTGGGGCCATGAACTGTGTTTGTTTGGTCAGTAACGTAGGCTTCTTGTTGTTGTTGTTATATATATTCATGGTGTGTTATGATTGTGGTCATGATGGCTTTTTGGCTCTCTCTTTCTGCAAACATTCAGATCTGGTTTCTGCCTTTCTATACTTTCTTTAAAAAAAAACTCTTTCCCCCTTTTTCTATTTCTCTCTCTCTCCCCCGGCCCTCTCTCTACAACGCAAGGGTTTTTCTTAAAAAAAATTATCCGTAAAGATGTGTGTGTAACATAAGAAACTATCATGGTTGCATTAGATTTAAACCAGCATGAAACAATTGTTAGGTTCAAGATAAGGCTACCTCTTGAACTAGGAAAAATTAAAACAATGCTTTTAAGCACGTATTAAGTTGAAATTTCCAGAGGATGGAAAGAGAAAGGAGCCTTTTGCAGTAATGAGATATAAATATATCTAAATGGTGCATTTTGAAGATTATTACTTTTGTGAGTTGAAGAAACGCCTTTTACAACTCGCATAATATGGAGTCTCTTTTGACAACATATCTCAGTTGGTGAGGAGGGTCCAATTCTTTCATAAATACAGTTAAAACGATTGAATGGAAAGACAGCTATTTAAAATTATTGAAGGTTAGAGGATAGGTAGATATACTTTAAAGAAAACAAAAGATATATGTTAACGAGATGTGATGTCTTTCTAAGGTGAATATAGATTTTTTTCGGAGTGAAACCTAAAAGTATTCAATTTTATTTTAGTTTTCTGCTCATAATTATCATGTGTTTACTTTTTCTATATGAACTATCATCAAATATTTATCAAACACAACTCAACTATCAGTTGCGCACATGTGGTGATAATTTAGGTGTGCTTAATAAACATTTGATGATAGTTGAGATACAAAACTCAACACATTTAATAATTCAGATAATAAATTGTAATATTTTAGATCATTCTTATTTTTACTTACTGCCTCTTGACTGTTAATAATAAGAAAAAAGAATTGGCGGCTTGTTTAGAAGTCTTTGCTTTTTCCAATTCCATGTTCAAGGAAAACACAGAAAAAGAGGAACACTGTATGGTAGGTCACAAAGAGAAAGCTTTTCTGTAAGACTTACAAAACACGGTGCTTGATTCCGCAGAGAAGTGGCTAATAAATTACTCCAATTTGTTTCCTCGATCTTCCTTTCGGCGATATTCTCCTCCAACATAAAGCATAGCCAGATTTTAATTTGATGGATTCAATCTGACACTACACTCGTTATAATGCACTGTTCGTGTTCTTCCACCTTTTTTCCCTGTTTAGATGAAAAGTAAGGAGATCCTTTTGAACAAAGAATGTTACCCTCTTTGTTTTTCTGTATTTGATTCGATAAAGAGTTTAATAAAAGTAAAGAATAATTTTAATTCTTGTAGTTTTAAACTAAAGAAATGTAGAATGCATCAAAATATCTTTTAATTTTCATATAGTTTTAAACATATAATGTGGAAAGTTATTATTACAGAATTATTAAAAAAGAAAAGAGACTTTAAAAAAAAAATAAGATAGAAGAAATTGAAACGGAATATGAATATTGGATAGTTTAGTTGTTTTTTATAATATCACTTAGCTAGTTTTTTGCACGGAGCACAAGTAGTCCTAAAAAAGAAAACCGGAAAAGCACAGCATGAATGAAAAATCGAAAGTAGTCGAAGAAAAATAAAAGCTGGAACAAAATATTGAAAAAAGAGGAAACTGGGAATGTCTGGTCTCCATCAAAATTTCAATTTCATTTAGTAATTTTTATTTTTTGATTGGGATTTTGCAAAATGGAAGCTCAGTAAGTTTCAAGTTAGTGATGGTAGATTCTGTTTGTGGACCTGAAAGAAAGAAGTGGGAAGTATATATACAGAGGTAACTTTAATTGTAATTCATCTAGTCTAAACTAACAAGTAACAATCAAGAAGAGGTTGTAAATATAGATGTATCAACTTATTTATAGTGCGCGAGGAGTAAATGCCGCAGTTTTAAGAAATTGTATGAACAGTGACTGATAGAGAATACTGTTTGTGGAGACGGAATCTTTTTGACTTTGCAAATTAATAAAGTGGAGGCTTGCCTTTTTTTGCTTTTGCTTTTCCACCAACAAACATCTACACTACAACTCGCTGACAAGGTTTGCTTCATATAGGTTTAAAAAATAGCAATTAGTATTTGGTTAAAAATATTTAATAACTGCTCTTTTTTTAAATAATTGGGCAAATTTTAAAACTCTAACGGTTCCCATGTTAGATTTTTGGCATTAGCGGTTAAAATGATACTTACTGGGAAACATATATAGTGAGAGTTTAGTGATTNATATTTAATTTGTTGATTTTCCTGTAATTCTACTATAATGACAGTTAATGTAATGAAAGAAGAAGAGAATAGAATGGAAGAAAACAACTTATCAAGGATCTAGCTTGGGCCAGGTTATGACTCATGCACTGAAAGCCCAAAACATGCTACTCAGCCTACTTTCTTCTGGCCCAGCAATAATTGCTTCAAAAACAGATGGCATAAATTGATGACTAATTTTCATATACTTTGAATTATAATTATCATTAGTAGTTACAATTTATCTAATTAATATTTATAACTCACAAATTCTCAATGTATCTCAGATACAACATTCAAAAATTCGCATTGTATCTTAGATACAACCTTCTGAAAATCACATTGTATCACTGATATATCAATTTTGTTATATCTATTCGCTCAATTTAGTTGGATATCGATTGTTGTATCTATTTGATCAACCAAGTTATATCAATGTCTTCTTATTTTGCTAGATATAATGATTTTAGGGCAAGTCCCTCTGTATTCAAATACAATATATATTCGTTTAGAGAGATTAATAAAGTACTCATTTTTATTGAATACACTTTCTCTCTAATTTACTGGATACACCGAAAATATTTTTAGATACAACATTCATTTAAAAATTCTATCGATATATCTATCATTTTTATTTAGATATAAATTGATTAGGGTGATTAGAAAGAAAGAAAAAGAGACGGCAGAAGAGGAATATATAGATAAAGAGACGGCAGAAGAGGAATATATAGATAGAGAGAAAGAGTGGGACAGAGAGAGATAAAGAGAAAGAAAAGCTAGTGAAACAATTCTTTTAATGCTAAAAAAATATTCTCGCATATGATATAGCTAAATATAATGGTTACTCTCGTAATATAAACTTTTTGAAATTCTTCTGTGATAAAAAATAATTAAAAAAAACAAAGAAAATTTTAAAAGCTGAATATGGTGTTGCATTCAATACAACGTATAATTATCAAAATTTCATCATTAATTGCTACTCTTTTCCAATTAAACTTTCATATACATAACATGGGGTCTCATTTAATTTCTTCCTCCGTATATTTTTTTCCCCCTCTATTCATGGACTCCAATTTACAACGTGTAACACTTTGATTGGCAACAATAAAATTCCGAAGAATTGATAAGATTCTCAATATGTGTGAACAATTATTTTGTTACCTAAAGTATCTAAGAGTTGAAGGAAAAACTAAATAAATGTTGTATAATATATGGGACCATTAATTCATCAGAGAATTTGATACAGATAAACTTCTTAATTTATTGTTTTTTCATTTTTTTTGATCACTTTTAGGTTTGTTTAGAAAATCATATGTACCAAATTTTTAGTGTTCATGGATATAATTAAATAAGTTGATCTATTTATTTAGTTAAATAAATACTTCTGATTCACAGGAAATTGAATGTAATACTTTAAATTTTTGAGAGAGGTGAGAATTGCTTTTAATTACGTGGTGTAATTATAAGTTAATTTATAAATTTAAAAAAACAAAAAAAACATGTATTTTTAATTTTAATTAAATTACATGTTTTTTTTGTTTTTTTAATTTTTAAATTTACTAATTTTCAACATTTATTTTCTTTGGATTTTATGTAATTATTTGTATTATTTATTTTTATTTAACCGTGTTATTATTTTAGTCTTGAATTAAAGTAGAATTCTTATTATAATTAGTGATAGAATTTTTTTAAAAAAATTTGTAAATTAAAGTATTTTTTAAGGTGTTGAAATTTATTTTATGTTATGTTGGAATTCTGACATGATAATATTAAATTAGTTTTTTTTTTGAATTTATATTATATTTTCAGTTCCAATCCCCTATTTATTTTAGTAGTATTGACTTATTGAAAATCTCTTTGAGATAAAATTTTATGAGTAGAAAATTTTAAAATCTCAAAATTTTTAAATATTTAAATAATTTTATGAATGACTTTATACATATAATTATAAACTACTATAAAAAAAATAAAAAAAATAAAAAAAATAAAAAAAATAAAAAAAATATATTATAATTAAATTAAATTAAAAATATTTTTAATTTTTTTAATTTTTTTAATTTTTTTAATTTTTTTAATTTTTTTAATTTTTTTAATTTTTTTAATTTTTTTAATTTTTTTAATTTTTTTAATTTTTTTAATTTTTTTAATTTTTTTAATTTTTTTAATTTTTTTATAAAATATTATTTTTGATTTTTTATAATTAAATTTTTACTCTTAACTGTGTAGTTATATTTGTGCAACCAAATAACACACTTTTAATAAAATTATTATAGCTGAAAAGCGCAATACCTCATAGACAAGATATTACCAACTTCGCTCTGCCATATTTTATCGTTAAAATATATATTCCCGCTGTAAACAAAGTAAATAAAATTATCCTTCAATCAAATAAAATCTCTCAAATTAACCTAAAATATAAAATTTTAATTAAATTACCTATTTTTCCCCTTAAATCCAAACCCCACTCGTTAAATTCTATAAACTCAAACCAAATTAAACTAACGTATGCTTGAGTCCTTCATAAGAAAATATTTTTTTTTTCCACGTGTCTCAGATTCTGCCACTCCACTAACCCACGTATCTATTATTCTTCCCGATTTTTTAAAAAATATTATTATTTTCGGATTCTCTTCAAGACTTGACTTTACTCATAAGTTGCCCTTCCACGAGTTTCAGACGGCAACAGCTCTCCTGGGACATTCCATACACCATACATAATACACTCCTTCACCCAACATATTCCATTTAACACAAAATTTAATAATAAAAAAAGAAAATCTATTTGTGTAATAATAAAAGAAATAATTGGAATAATAGAGAGTATATAAGTTCTGCAGTGGGTCTAGAAATCCCTCAAATCTAGCTTTTCCTAGTTATTCTGTTTTTTTTCCTCCTCTCCATGTTACCTGTGTAATTCGTAGCCATGATTAATCTCCCAAGGTCTCTCAGATATTCTTCTATCACCCTTTTCAAACAGGCCATCTCTGCTAATCCTTGGCCTAATTCCTCCCTTCTGAAAAGAAAAGAAGAGCTTTTTCTCTCTTTTCTCGTCCTCCTAGTTCTCAGGTATTTGTTTTGAATTTGCAGGATTTAATTGATCAATGGGTGGTGGAGAGGGAGTCTGCTGCACTTGCCGCACCTCCATATTCTCAAGGTGGGAAGAGTAAACAAGGGAAGAAAGATACTGAAAGCGGGTATTCGGCGATAAAAGTAGCCGAGCAGAGGAAGAGAAGCAACAGAGGTTCGTCGTCCCTGTTTCTTACTTCAATCATCCGCTTTTCATTCAACTGCTGAAAGAGGCAGAGGAAGTTTATGGGTTTCATCACAAGGGCACAATTACTATTCCTTGCCATGTTTGAGCAGTTCCGATGTGTTCAGGGCAAAATTGATAAACACAGTCACCATCACCATCACCATCACCATCTTCATGTCCCCCCCGTTTTAGTAAGCATGAGATCCTAATTTTTATTTTTACAAGTTTTTTCTTTTCTTCTTCTTCGGTGTAGTAGGCGGTTAGCATAATGACGAAAACTTTTTCGGTTTCCAATAGTTTGTTGTTATTGGTGACTGAAATTTGTTAGCTCAAGTCATAGTAAAGTGGAATTGCCCTTTTCTTTTTGTATTCCAACTTTCAAATTTACATATTTTGCATGCTGCTTGCTGCCTGCTTCTTTCTTAGAAATTACTACTTTTATATGGATTTTGAATTTTATGTAAGCTTAATTCAACTTTTTATATTTTAAAAGTTAGAAGTTTAAATTTATCGTTTACGGTATGTTATATATAAAATTTATACGAGATCATATGAACCCGATAACAAGTAATTTTTAAGCTTATATTTCTTCATAGATAGTTATCCCACATAATAATGGAGAATTGTCTCGGAGTGTGTTTTCTTTTATATAAAGATCATGAAAATTGCGATTCTTTTTTTTGCTTGGTGTTTCTTTTTATAAAAAGATTCTATTTATTTGTTTTTTTTGTAAAACTTAAATGTTTTGCTATTTTTAGTGGCTTAACTTTGAAAAACAGCTTTTATTTTTTTTAAAAGGCCGCAACAGACAACCCTTCAAATTTGTCTTATTTTTTTTATTTTAGTCTTGTTTTATCTTTAATTTTTAATTTTTAAAAAACAAAAAAAACCAAAATAAATAAAAAAATTAAAAAAATTAAAACTATTTATTTTTTAAACTTTAATTATAATTTTGTTATTTTTTTTATTTTTTTTACCTTTTCCTTTTTTGTTGTAAGTATTTAATTCTAAAATATAAAAAATTATCCAACGTCCAATGATCTTTTTGAATAGTAATAATTTTTATATAGTTTTTGCTTTCTTTTGAATAAAAATAATCAATAAAAGTATGTCCATTTTTTTTATAGTCCGTCAATTTCTTTTTTTAAAAATTATTGACAATTTGAAAGAATTCGTCAAATTTTAATATTTTTTAGTAGTATTATTAAATGAATTAGAGTCTTTTATTCGCTTATTGAAGATAAATTTTTACCCATATTAAAGTGAGTTAAAAATTAAAAATTAATATTGAATTAAATCAAATGACCTAAATGATATGAAAAGAATAAAATATGTAGTATATCAGATTGATTATTTCATACTTTTAAAAATACTTATTATCAGGAATAATTACATTAAATTAAAGGTGACAAAATTAGCCCATGAGACCATAACTTTGTCCTCAACTTATGTAAATTTGGGTTGATAATTGACCTCGTTTATTTATTAAATAAATTTACCAAAGGCAACTCATTTCAACTCATCAAAGTTTTAGGTTGATATCTAGCCCAAATTGATTAATGAGATTAATCCAACTCATTTCAACCCCAAGTAATTTTTGGGCTGTTATTAACTTCTTAACTCATTTTGATACCTCTCAAATTCAAGCTTATTCGCCACCTATACATCGAATAATAATTTCATATTTTAAATAAAAATATTATTAATTTTTAACTTTTTCTTTTTTTGGTAAAAAAATAAAAAACAAATTAAGCAGTTGTTGCATGCATTTGAGCTTTAAGAAAAAAAAAAAGATAAAAAATCAATTTGTTGAAAAATCTAAAGCATACCTCAGGGTCGTTAAGCTTCATGGGGTCCATTGGCTTTTGTGGACGGCACAGCAGTCACAGCCGTGTTTAATAGGTAACATGACGTATTGACTCCAGTTTTTACCCAACCAAACGACGTTAAAAGTACACAAAAATACTTTGAGAATTATTTTTAAAATATTTTTTATTTTAATTAATGTTAAAGTTTTTTTTAAAATAAATAATTTTTTAAAATTTGTGATTTTTAAATGAGCCATAACATTCATGTGATTATAAAAAGCTTTTCATTAAAAAAAAGGTATAAAGTTAATTAATTTCTAATTTAGTATATTATTTTTATAATAAACTAAAAGTAAAATAGAGAGAGAATTTTAAAGACCTCATACTGACCTCTCTCATGATTTACCATATTACGTTCATCTCCCTTATTTTTATTTTCTTGAAATAATTTCTCTTTATCTATCTTTTATGAACAATTAGTTGGGCTATCTTTGTATGTACCATATAAACAACAATGTTTGTATAATAACAAAGGAAAATAATAAGTTATATGAATCGACCACCGTACTCAAGACCTGATCCTTCTATCAGGTTGCACAGAACAGAGACAATGAACATTAGCCTTTTATAACCACACGACAATGAAGATTAGCCTGGAGAGCACAATCAGTACATGAACCAACAAAACACAGGCCGCAGCAATCACTTGAAGTTTTCAGTGCACTAACAATTATAATGATAATTGAGATAATGTTACAACTAATATCTTATGTTGGGATTAGTAATCTTCAAGTTATCACTGTCCTCCTGCTCTTGTTTGCTCGACTTTTAAGTATGCAAAATTATATACTAGCATACAATAGATGGACGTCTACGCCTAACGCCTTGGATTAAAATGTACAGCTCCCCCACTCCACGTCGATACCCCTATATATCCTACAATAAAGATACACTTATGTAACCTTATATTGCTTCATCAAACTTCCGACAAAAGAGTTTATTCTTTTTAAAAGATTTAAATATTTGGTCAAATATTTAGAGGAAAATAACGTTCACCAAATATCTATCGCATAGATTAGATTGGTACTTAAATTTTGCTATGTTTTTGGTATGTGTAGATATAAAATTCAACTTAATTCATTGATCATTCATATAATTCAATTAAGATATTATATGAAAATATGATTTTTTCGATTCTCCTTTTTCTCAAAGGAGGATTTTTGATTGAGTGGGTTCAAAGAAAAAGAAGGATTTTTTGTTTACCTTACTTACTTTCCTTTTTCTTGAGTAGTAAAAGTTGTTTTTCAAAAGTTTAAAAAGATTAATTTTAAACTTTACCAAAAGTTTTGAGAAAAATAATTTTGAGAAAAATAATTTCAAAAGTTTACCAATTTCTTTTTTATAAAATAATTTTGAGAAAAATACACTTATAAACACTTTTTTAAAATTTTGGTCAGACACTAATTATCGATCAAAAGAGTTTTTAGAATTGAGTGGTCAAACACGAACTGTTTCTCAATTAAAAATATATTTTAAAAAAAATATTTTTTAATATAAACTGATTTTAAAAATTTGACAAAAGAGACTGTTAGCTGCAAGTAATAAAATTGAGTTCAAATCAAAGAAATCCGTGACCTACACTCGATGAACAAACTTGTCAAAGGGGAACGCCTAATATGACATTAGGCTAGGGCGCATGCAATGGTGTTGTCTAGTGACATGACCACGTTACAAACTTGGCAAGGCCAGGCAGTGATGGTAGGCAGCGGTGTTTGGTGCTGGTAGTGATGGCTGGAGGTGGCCTTGATGGGGTCATCCAACTGTGGTGGTGGGTATCGGAAATGTTGGTGGTAGTGGTTAACAAGGGTGACTGCTTTGATGGTGGAGGTGGCAGTGATGGTTGGTAGCAGGGCTTAGTAGAGCAGCAGCATTGGGGGTTGGCAGCGGTGATAGTTGTGATGGTGGAGATAGTTCATGCGGTTGTAACTTACGGATGATTTGCCATTCTGCTCTATTATACTCACATACAATCGATCTCGCCTGCCATTGAAATTCAACTTGAAAAGGAAAACGGGAAAGAAAGAAGAAAAAATCTCTTCCATATCATCAATGCCTATCTTTTTTTTTTCCCAAGTAACAGTTCATTTCTATCATTTTGTCAAACACTAACCAAAAGAGTAAGTTGAGAAATTAAGAAAGAAGGATGCTAATGATGTCTCATATGTGCAGGGCGAAGCGTCACACCATGCAAAAATTTGGTATATCCAAGTAAACTGAGTTTTCCATCACTTCTTATCCAATCTCTGAGAATGTTATGAGCAGTTGGGCCCACATTCAACTCCTGCAATAGTTGTGAACCAAATTTAGAATTTCCTCAAACAAGAATTTGTTGAATACTAGTAACAGCTATGGTAATAGAAAGATACCCTAGCCAATTCTTCCACTGAAATATGCCGATTTCCCTCTCGCTCAAAATGTTCAAATGACACGGATGCAATCTGCTCCCATCCCTCGACGGCCTCCAATTGATATGTGCTGATTGCAGCCGCACAAAACTCTTCAAAATCCAACTTCCTATATGACAATGTTGCCATCTGAAAGGTAAAAAGGACAATAAGCTTAACATAATGATGGAGAATACTGTAAATGTTAAGCATGTATTTGAGCATTTCAAAAGAAAATTCGTTCTGGATGGGTCAGAAGACAGATCTCCATGTACGGACACAAGCAGAAGACAATACATCTATGGATGCTAGCCTTCCATACTAAAAACGTTGGATCACATGCTACATTATTGGAGATGAAAGCAGGATACATTATTTCTAACCACTGGAACTTAACCTCACATCTACCGCAGAAAATAGTTTAAACTTGACGTTTGACTGATTTTAAAGTTCAGATGCATCTCACCGCATTCAGAATATCGGGCACCCTTGACTCCTTCATAGCATCAGTAGCATTTCCTAAAAGAGCCTGCAGTTTCAAAACACTCTGTCACTTCTGATTTCACAATTGACAGGAGATGGCTAAAGAGAAATTGGCATCTCTGCTATCATGTTTGAACAGTTCAGTCTTAAATGTCTTATTCTATTTATTTAGAAAGATGAACAGAAGCTGTCAAGATACTAACCATTCTGAAGTTTTCGAGAGAGACACGACCATCTTTACTAGGTTCCAGAAGCATAAATTGAGCTCTTAGGTATACCAGTTCATCTTCCGTTAAAGCTTTAGAAAGAGCCTGAACACATAAAACCACCACAGTATTTTAAAACTTAGCATATTGTGACATTGACTATATTCTGATCATACTTTCGTGGAAGTAAAATTTGCACATCAGAAGAGCAATCCATCCATGAAGAACAGCACCACAAGAAAGAAATTCATCAAATAAAAGACACTGCCATATCATAAATAATTACTATTATAACAGGGTAAGCCATGAGACTGATTAAAGGTCAGAAGAAAATGAAATTTTCATCCAACATCTATAAGCAATAATCAAACAAATGCCAAATAACCACTCTCTGGCACAAAGAGCCAAGAGAACCGTCTTTTTAATCGACCACTTTCCAGATTGCTAGAATGGAGTCTTCATTTTCTATTAATTATTAACGAGAAAAGCTCTAAACTCACAGGTAATTATATTATATGGTGACACGAAAACCCTCCACATATTATCTGGGCGATGCTTAGAGTGCAGGAGTCTATACAAGGAGGAAAGTTGGACATTTGAAGCAGAAAGATGTTGAAGTGAATGCCAGATAAGCATTCCAACTATAGACATGCGGGTGGAAAGCTATCTAGTTCGAATGAGAGCCAAAAGTTGAATGTGTAGTCATATAATATACTAACTTGGATAAATAAGGAGAGAATTTGACCCACCATGCCAACAGCATTATCATATATGTTGGACCTAGATTGGTTAAAATACTTAATTTTTCTTTTGAAATTTCTAATTATTTGTTTTCCACTACACGTGTACTTCCTACTCAGTTTTTTCTTTTTACCTCTTCCTAGTTCCTTGATTTCTATAACTGTCAGTCATCCGTTTACTCTTCTGGACCACCAAAAGTTTCAGTAATCACAGTAAATTAGTCTTCCAACCTAACTCCCCCAAAACAAAAACCTTCTATAGGGTCAAAAATTATTCCAGCTGCAATTCCGGATGAATGCCAATATTTTCTTAATTCGAGAGTATAGTTCAATTACAAGATATGTTTTGAAAGTTATAGTTATCATGCTATAACTGTCAAACGAGGACAAGGAAAAACAGAAGAAAAGAAAACACCATACCTTTAGTGCTGCACGTTTGAGAGGTGTAGCATGCAGATATGACTTCACCAACTTATAGACCAATATATCCAAAGGAATAGGATGGTTTTCACTGCGCAGCCATGGATGCGCTGTAGTTGGAAACATACATATTGTTATATATTTTTATAAGAAACTGTGTGCATGGACATAAGAAAACGCCCAAGAAAATTTAATAAGAATATGGTTTAGGCAAAATTAACAAAAGTGAGCAATAATAACACCACTCCCACCGAAACCCCACCACACTTTCAGTTTGGAAAAGCTTAAGCATACAGCAAGTACACTTGAAGAAAAGTTTTTAACCATATATCATGACCATCCTAGATTTTCGGATTTTCTTAGCTCGCTATCCATAACATAGGACTCATTGTAATAGAGCTAACAAACTCAACTCTTTTGTACCTATTTTGTATCATGCATCTACTTGATGCCATTTATAACACTACTTGTTTCATCAAAAAAAATCATGACGATCCCATGGAATTGAAATTAAAAGGTACACCATAAATCGGGCATATAGTATTAAGAGTATAATTTAATTGATCCAATTCTGTACATGGATAATGGTTGCCCCTAAACACATTGTACAGCGCTCTAACAATTTGATCCAGCCAAGCTGACCCACCACCAGGTTGAAACTTTCATGTGGAAAACTAACAAGCTGAGAAGTGATAATCAAGCAATGAATTTGTGAAGGAGTGATAAACTTACTCAAAGCTTGAGCAGCAGTCATCCTCTTACGATAGTCCTTGTTTAAGAGCCTCTTTACGAAGTCCTTGGCCTCAGGGGACACAGAAGGCCAAGGTAAGTCTTCAAAGTTAGGGTCAGCTCTCAATACCGCGCGGAATATCCCAGATTCAGTCCTTGCCCAGAATGGTCTGCTTCCACATAACAAAATGTAGGTAATCACCCCAATACTCCAGATATCTGCTTCCAAACTGTAGGATCTGTGGAGAACTTCTGGTGCCACATAATATGCGCTTCCCACAATATCGTTAAGTCTTTCATCTGCAAAACCCCAAATGTAGAGGTCGATTAACATAAAACTTGTGGGTTGATCAAAGCATGGGTCCTTTCAAAATAATACACACCAAGAAAACTTCTAGATTAACCACATACTGACCAATAGGAGTTAAGAGTTTGTGGTAACCACTCTCTAGTAGTAGCGACGAGAGTTTTTTAAATCACTAATACCATTGCCCGTAATCTTTTTCTTAAAAGAAATATACCACTGCCCGTGTCTTGTTTCTCTCTCTCTCTCTCTCTCTTTTTTTTTTTTTGTGTGTGTGTGGTGGGGTGTGTGTGTGGGGGGGTGGCACCGAGTACCCAAGTTGTTTCACAAAGTTGTTTCACACTTCTACTCCAGTACAAGACCATGATAACAGAACAAGGATTGTTTGTTCATAGCTCATCATTGGTGCGGTACTCTAACCAATTCATTTCTGAACAAAACTAGCAGACAAGATACTAGCTATTCATTTCTGAACAAAATCATGAAGCCAAAGAAACATTCAACTATAAACCTAAACGGTAGTTTACTCCAAGTACAACCTACTAGCTCGACACTGATAAGCATGTTAAAATTTCAATCTTAAGTCACATGTAACAGTCCCCATTGCGAAAATACATCAATAACTTGGAACACAATTCTTCCAACGAATAAAATGTGTGTTAACATCACTGCCTGCTCCGGACTGGTGGTATAGTAACTTATAGAGATTTAAGAAAGTGTTTTAATGAAGTTACCTGGTCTTATAAAGTCAGAAAGCCCAAAATCAATAAGCTTCATATCAGCATCTTCATTTCTGGAGGTGAAAAGGAAATTCTGTGATGCCAGCAATTGAAAAGGCGGCGTTAACAACAATCCCACAAGGAAATAGAAAGCAATTACAGTTCATAGAGAGCAAAATAACTCCTACAAACCTCAGGCTTCAGGTCACGGTGGACCACACCTTGGAGATGACAAAATGCAACTACATTTAGAATTTGAACAATAATAAGTTTGGCATCATCCTCTGAATATTTACCACCTCTGCATAGAAACATAGAACATTGAAATACAAACTACAAGCACTCAGAGAAGGTTATTTAGTTTATGAAGAGCATTCCATTTACCTTGACAAAATTCTGTCGAGTAATTCTCCTCCTTCACACAATCTGCATGTTCAAAAGTTAAAAAGACCATAAGGCATAAAACTATACTAGTGGTAGGAGCATATTATCTGCTTATTACTAAATCAAAATGCGGGCAGATTTTGAAAGAATTCCAGGTTTGGCATTGGTTACTAAAATCTTCTTATGAGAATTAAAACGAAAAACATTACAACTGCCAAAAACAAATGGAAAAGAAGCACATACTCCATTGCTATGTACACATTATTAGTATCCTCAAAAGCATCGTGAAATTTGACGAGATGTTTATGGCCTGATAGATCCCTCAAAATTTTCACTTCTCTGCGCACATCTTCAATGGATATTGCCGTTGTCATCTGGACATAAAATTTAAACATCATTCAGTAAGTCAACAATCATTGGGTAACAAGCAGGCATTATGCAAGACTCGTTATCAAGCAGTAGCGATCTAATGAAATTAGTCCATCCCAAGATGCTGGATTTAAAGAATCAGACCTGATAGACTTAGTACAGTAAACATTAAAAGATATGGGAGTAGATCTAGGTATTAAATACAGCAAAAAAAATTAAGAAATATATGCATATAATCTCAAATGATTTTAACATCACAAATTGTTTAGATAAGCATTCTTTTACATCGTCAACAGATGTATGAATTACAGTAATCCAGGAAATATAATTTGCGATCTTTGTGATTTCATCCTGTGACTCTAAGTTATCTAGGGGGCTGAGCCTATGCAATTTGACATTGCCTTATGTATTTCAAAAATCTTTATACCATTTAGATTGTAACAAAGTTCATTTGATCGTTTCCGACCATCAAGATTTGATGGAAGAGGATGATTACAGTGGAACATTTCGCCTAGAACACATCTGAATATGGCTCAGAGAATATCACATAAGAGATGACATGACACAACAAATGATGCAAAGGACTAAAGATACTTAAGAGTAAAACCTGGACATGAGCTGCAGAAGCATAGGAAGATAACAGAAACAAGCCGATAGTCCGATATTACATATTATTGTGTCTCGGTATATCATAGTAAGCATAGATAAGGCGTGAAATCCAATATTTAAATAATGAAATTTCAAGCGAGTATCTAGACCTTCATAGAGGCGTTGAAAATTACGAAGCAGCATGAAGCATTCAGCTTCAGAAGATCAGCAGGCTATTCTGTTGTCAGTAACTTTCATTAGAAAAACAAGCACTTTCATCAGTATCACCTTCATAATGGAATCAGATACTTTTATACTCCCTCTGTCACAATTGACCATTAATATTTGGGAAGTCAACGAACAAACCGCACCTCAGTCCCGAACAAGTTGGGATTGGCTATACGAATTGTCACTGACCAAAATATTTGGAGAGTCAAACATCTTTTTCTTTGACTACACTTCTCTCAATCATTCTATCAAAATTTATATTTTTAAGATTTATGATTTCATAGTACCCCTTGGGTTGCGGCCCTTCCCCGGAGGGCCCGGACGCTACTAACGCGGATGCTTTGTGCACCGGGCTGCTTCTTATAGTACTTTTGTATAATTCTGGAAAAGTTAAATCCTATTTGAAATAATGCACGATTTAATGTACAAAATTAACCCAAAGAATAGGTGATTCCAGCCTTGTACTCCGAAACTGATCATTCATTTTGGAGAGCAAGCAGTACCAATGTTTATCCATTCAAAGCAATCAAAGTCAAAAAATCACCACTTGAGATGTTCCATGCAATTTCAAAAGAAGTTTTACCTACAAGAAATAAGACATACGGGAAAAGAATTGGGAGAATAATAACTAAAGACGACTGTATTGCACCTGAGATGTTTTATATATGCCTTTCCCAATGCATATATTTATATTTCCCAACACGGGACACTTACACTCTCCTATGTTTCATGTACATCTAATCTATTTACGAACAACCTACCTAACTCTCCCCCTGTTACAGGAGAACAAGGAACAAATACTTCGTGTAACAGAACTCTTGATTGACTAAATTAAGCACTTTCCTCCAATTTGCATTAAATATGGCCCAACCAATCTTTACCATAGAATCGATGACAACTCTGTAGTGCTTAAAAACTCTTCCAAATAAGGAAGATACTGCAATTTCTAGAGATTCAAACCAATCTAGGAATGAGGAGACCAAACCCCATCTTTGTACTTTCCTATATATTGAAATAGAATCATTTCCACCATCATGATGAGAGTAGCCACAAGTCATGCATCTGGACATTCACGTGTACTACTAATACACATGTTTAGGAACCACTACTACACACATTAACGATGCCGCATGTAACCTTAATGTAAAAATGAAGCTATGACGACAGAGGGAAAATGGCTGTAACTAGAAGAGTCCTAATATTTGCTCACCTCAAAAGCATGGATGTCACATAGCCACGAGTCATGCATCTGGACATTCCCGTGCACTACTAACACACATGTTTAGGAACCACTACTACACACATTAACGATGCCGCATGCAACCTTAATGTAAAAATGAAGCTATGACGACAGTGGGAAAATGGCTGTAACTAGAAGAGTCCTAATATTTGCTCACCTCAAAAGCATGGATGTCACTCAATATGCAGCCACTTCCCAATACTTCAAACAAGAGATCAATCCAAATTTCAAACAAGAAAAATGTATTTTCCCCTATTACCTTCTCCAATCACTGCACTAGAAGAGGCAGGTTCTCTTCACACTCAAATTAATAGCATTCGGAAGGCTATTACCTCCTCCATTCTCTGCTTAAATAAGCTAATTGAAGCAAGTTTGATTCTACCAATCATCAAGTCACCATCACGAAAAAACAACGGTGCATATATACCACCCAAATGTGCCTTTTGGCCTTTCTAGTCTGCCCAAAATTGTGTCTTCTTTCAAATGGGAACTCTTCTCTCACAATGTACAAGATATCCAATTATACAGTAGCAAAATGGTAGAATTGGGACAACTTTTATGCGGTTAAGATTCAGATTCATCATATAGTTAGTTTCCCTTACTTGGTATCCGCATGCACTTAAATTCAAAACAATTAAAGAAACATCAAGTTAAAATAAGGACAACTCAGTAGGAGATGAATGGACCAGGCTTTCGACAGTTCTCCCGAACTTAGATGCATTCAACCTATTTATGGAATCACACATTCATTACTTATCAGCTATTTCCTTTTGCGCCACTCAAAAATTAGGACATGTGAAACTAATGAACCATGTTCCGTAGGTGCACAAGTGAAACCACTAAATATTTCTACAATAAGATGGTACATTTGAATCAAATGCACTAATTGCTTTTATTAGAAAGAGTTTGACCTGAAAAGGCTAAAGTAATTAACTCATCCATAAAATAAAAAGGCAACTCCTTCATACATGAAGGCGCACACTGAAGCAAGGAGCCTTACGCAAATTTTGGCAGAGGGAGAGTCACAAAACAGATTCTAGCGCCACAAAGCAACCACCAAAGATCTTGTTTTACTTCTCCATGACTCGAGCATAGGATTGCTAAAAAATGTAACGTTGTATGCTAGATTAAATTTCCCTATGCATGAAAAACTTCTTTAGAATAGTGATAGCTATTCCCTCAGACATTTCAGCTAAAATGGTTAATGTTCAGTCATAAGAAATTGAGAAGTTGCATACAAAAGTATGACCTGATTGTTAATGAAGTGAGTGAAAATTTAGGAGACCAGAGTTCATTTTGCAATATATACAAAAAATGCTAGGTGATTTCTTCCTATCTACTTAATTTTGGTGTAACAAAGTTACCCGATACCCTTTCATCAAAAAATAGAGCTATCTAATACTTGTAATTTGGGAGGCTGCTGGTACTTGGTGAAATAATCGAAGTGTGTGCAAGTTGGCCTAGACATCACCGTTATAAAGAAAAAAAATTGAAGTAAGTTGTATGAATTGCTAAGTTGCTAGGACTCAGGTACAAGTGTCCGATACGGATGCAGATCTAGAGGTCTGATCTTTCATGGCCTGAACTCTAAGATTCGGTGTTAGGGATTCAGGTACGGATACAAGTGCGGGAATTTGACTAAAAATAATTCAAATACCTAAAACTAGAGTTACAAAAAAATGACTAAATTATGAGACATTATAAGGAAAACTATTGAAAATCGTATTTAATCTTTCCATTTCTAACCATCGGGAAGAATCTCCGGATCTATGCTTATTTTCAACTCCCCGAAGCATTTCGTTGATTACTACGCAAGTTTATTCGAAGTATCCCAATGGTGTAACGCCGTCGACTTTACGAAGTATTCTGAGGAGAAAATATTGATCAAGAGGAGAATCCCAAACAGAGATAAAAGGAAAATGACTGAAATAGAAATTTCTATATACGAGGTATTCCATTTTCTTCAATTTCACTTTAACTTTTGTTTTTATCTATCCTAGATTTCTCCAGCGATTTTGATCAAAGTATCCAAAATCGGTTGACCAGATCCAGTACAGATCCCATACCCACGTCGTGTCGTCACAGGTGCGGCACCAAAAGTGAAAAGTTCAAGCAACTTAGGTGAAATGTATATGCTTGAAATACAAAATGAAAGACCACTAAGTTTGATAAGAAATGGATCTCGGGCCTAACTCAACCCCAAAAGCTAGCTCATGAGGGGAGGACTATCCAAGATCATATAAGGAGACCAAGTAACCCATACCCATCTGATGTGAGACTCCAACACCCCCTGTATGTCCAGAACTGGACATCTGGAGTGTGAACAATATAAGACGGGGGCCCAACATCGATAAGAAATGAATTGGGATGAGTCTAATTCTGATATCATATTAAAGAGACCACCCATCTCTTAAAGGGCCGATGTGAAAATCATCAAACACCCTCATGGCCAAGGTTAGTCATTTGATGTGTAGGCAATTTAATATAGGGTCCAACATCAAAAATTAAAATTGGAATGGGTCCTACTTTGATACCATTAAAAAAAATGAACCTTAGACCTAACTCATCTCAAAAACTAACGCATGAGAGGAAGATTGACCAAGACCATATAAGGAGACCAACTAACCTATACCAATCCGATGTGGGACTCCAACAAAGTTCTATATAAACTCCACGTTAGCATTCTTTTACAGAAATATAGCCGGCAAAACATAAAGCAAAGTATGGACCAATAACTTCTGGCATTCTAACTTGCTCTCTTTGTTCCACTTTATATGACAATTTTATTTAGGAAGTCAAATAAATTTTTCTTGACAACTGTTTCACATACTTTATTTAATATTTTAGTTAATACTTACCATACTCTTTATATGGTTTCTAAGTATCTAAGTTTTATGAGAAAACGATCACGAAGTTGATATATGAATTGAAACCAAAAATTAGAAGGTTTCACCATCATAAGAAAAAAAACTTCAATCTTTTTTAAATAGAGTGAGTATTAAAAGGACCACTCGGCATCCAAAATCAATAGCATACCACTCCCACAATGACCATAAGATGTGTTGATCCACACTGAGCAAAGATAAAGCTCTATGCTCTAACCCCTCCAAACAAAACATTGGTTTTTGTTTATTCATAAAAAATTTAACAAGTTGCAAAACCATAAAGTCCTTTGACAGCTGAAATTGAGAAGCTCCTTTGAACCTATATATATACGGGCATTCAACCATATCTTTGATTGTTAAGATTAAGGTATTGGGTAAGCATAGCTTTGACGACTACGGCGTCACTATTTCCTCCAAAATCTTCTTTGGTCATAAAAATGGCACGACTTTACACATGTCAGAGTCTCATAATGTCATTTGGGCGACACTAGTCTCATGACTTGAAGTAGCATTAATAAGGAGTTGCCTTCTTGAAATTCAACCTGATGCACACAATGTTTTAAAAGTATGGGGTGACTTTTGGCCGAGAACTCCTCTTTGTTGTAAGCATATCCTTCAGGTCAAAAGCTCCCACAAATTAGTATTTCATTTTAGAGAAGATTCAATGCAGCTTGTCATATACACTGCTGTGCTTTACAAAACAAAGAAACACACATTCCATGTGTCAGATGATCGGGAAAGACTTGGTTAATGCAAACCAATTCAAGGATGGGAAAACCAACAAGCATATTTCAACTCAAATAAGTACAGCCTGCACATATATTACGCCCATAACAGAAAATTCATAAAGGTTATCAAATAGGAAGAGAAGAAACAATTTATGAGCTTCCAAAAGAAACTTGGTAAATAGATTCACTAATCTTTAGATTCAATTGTATGATACTCATTCCTTCAGATTCAAACCTAGTTGTCTCCCACTAATACCATTGCAAGATCGACCCCAGAACAAGACCATATCCACAAAAGTAAGCTAAAGCTGATATGAATACCAGGGCAAAACCTATACTGCAAAACCTCTTTCAGTTTTAATTTCCTGAAAAAACACTCATTTTTGCTTTTCAATTTCCAGGTTGTACCCCAGAAAATCTTGCTGATTCTGTGTATTAAAATCAGTTTATGTCTGTCCTAAGTACACAAAGTATATGTCCTTCGGAGGAAACTACAACCAATTGTTTGATTCTGAATTGGTTTGATCAACAGAACATACACAGCATTATTCTTAATTTTTCAGTGAAAATAAAAATTCTTCAGCCACAGAAATGATCTCAGTTCTGATTTGGTTGGACTAACAGATTATCCACAGTATAATTATTTCGCCTTTGGATGATGAATGAGCTCAATATTGGATTATCAATTTAGAAGGGTGCAATTTCTCAAATGAATGATGGCATTCATTTTCAGTGAAAATGAAAAGCAAGCAAGAAATCAGTACCGAACACCCTCCATCTTCTTCAAAGTTTGCACATTTATTTCTCTGTAACTCCTTCCTTCATAACATGTTACCTCCTTCATTTAGGAGTAGTCAACAAGGACTAGACAGATGCGTTTAGAATATCTGAAGCCAAAATTAAACATAGAAGCACATGTGGAAGATGATATGCTGTTGCAGATTTCGACAGCTTTAATGGATCTTTTAGCCCTTTACTTGTCTCATCCATCTCTAAAAAATTTGAAGTCACCCTCTAAACACAGAAATCTCAGAAGGAATGAACACAGTAAAAGGAAAGGGAGACAATTAGACATTAAATATGATTATGCTAAAAGTTTGTAGCGAGAAAAATTCAGGATACTGATGACTCTCACCCGACATATATAAAATTGTCATATTCAGTTCTGAACTATATTTGTTTTCTTATAAGCTCAACATAACCAAACGCAGCAAAAAGACTAGACATAAAAACAATGGAGCAGTACGCTTGGACGTAATTGACAAGTCCAAGGCTTTCAAAGAGGAAGAAATAGACAAATGGAATAACTACCTTTGCTTTGGAGATGATTTTGACAGCAACTGGCAGGTCCTTAAGGTCTCCTTTCTTGCCCTTGGCGTGACAGGTATGACCAAAATGACCACGGCCTATCTCTTTCCCCAACTCAAACTTAGCACCGAAGTTCTTGTTGTATCCGAAATTCTTGTCCAGCGACTGATCAGGCTCTGCTGTACCATCCTCGGGAATTGGCCCCTCTGTCGGAGGCTTCGCATGACCAAATCGCCTGGCGAGCGACGCCTTGATGTGCTTGGCCGGAGAGGGCGGAGGAAAAGGGCGTTTGAAAAACCTTCTGGGCGTGGACCTGGCAGGAGACGGAGTCACGCCTGGTACACCGTGGGGGTAAGGGCTGGGCCAGGGACTGTTAGCAGAGGATCGAGCAGGGGTGTTCTTGACAGAGGGAAAATTGTTGTTGTTGACGGGCGTCTCCGGCAAGGGATGATCGGCATCGCCAGGAACGGAGGTAATAGTTGTGATGGCTCCATCAGAGTCGCGGACGGTGGGGATGGTCTTGCCGTAACACTGGCCCATGGCTAGAAGGTCAGTGCTCACAAGTCCCCACCAGCAAAGACAAGCAGAGATGAAGTCAAACAGAGCAAGGTCGAAGCATCAAACGGTCCAGATCGAAAAAGGAGTCGGGAAGAAGAAAGACAAAGAAAACAGAGAAGAAGGGTGGGGATCTGCGGCGAGAAAACGATAAAAAAAGAGAATGAAAAGGAGAGGAGGGGGTAGTCAGAGTCAGAGTCAGAAAAAGAGAGAGAAAGAGTCTAAAACAAATAGAGAGAGTGTGCGTGCGTTTGCTGAGTTTATATACAGACAGAAACAGAAATGGGGGGAGAGGAAAAAGGGAAACAAACAGAGAGAAAAACAAAAACGGAAGAGCGAAAGAGGAAAATCAGAATCTGAAAATGCCAATGAGAGAAGGATCCGCTTAATCGGGGATTGTATTTGTATGAAATCCTTCCCAGATTCTCTCTCATTTTCTCCGTCTTCTCTTCCGCCCACATTTTACTTTCTTTCTTGCGGCTCTGTCCTTTTCAAAATCCCCCCCTCCATTTCTTACTAATTCAACTCAATATTTTTTATTTTTTTTTTCTAAACTTCATAAAATAATGAGCAAAGTTATAGAGAGTTTTAAAGTCTTCTTGTGAGATGAATTCTTCACCACTATTTAAATTATCTGTTAAGTGAATACCAAACTTTTGTTAACACTTTGATTTGTTTGCATTAGGATTACCATATTTAAGTGTGAATGATTAAAATAGAATATGCAATAATTAAGATAATTTGTTTTTTAATATCTGAATGTGCACATCTATTTATAATATTTAAATTTAATAAAATAAAATAAAAATATTTATGTTCCATTGTAATGGTAAGAGATGCTTTGTAGTTGGTATGGTGGTACTTGAGTGGTATTGTAGTGATTGACGCGATGATGGCGGTTAGTGGCCGGTGGAATTGATTGATGTTAATAGATAGAGGTGTTGATGGTGGCGGTTAAATAATGTTGGTGATTGACGATGGTATTAGTGGTAATTGCTTCGTCTGGGTTGTGATGGTAGAGGTGCATGGTTGGAAGTAGATATTAACTGCAATGGTGGTAGTCACTGATAGTAATGGTGGTAATAGCGATGGAGGTAATGATTGTGATGGTGATTAGTAGATATAATTATAATGATTGAGGTGATATATATGATCTTGTTAACGATAGTGGTTGGAGCGATAGTGATAATAATAGATATAGTATAATGATGGAGTGATAGGCATGGTGGCCGATGTGATGGTTAGCGACGTCGTGGTTGTGATGACAAAGGTTGCCATATGGTTAATGGCGGTGACATGTGATTGTGAATAGAGTGGTGATGAAAATCATCAATACAAAAGCACCTTTTATTAATGTTAAAGTATTTTATTCAAGATCTTAATGATTAGCATATATTCAAATCAAATAAGTGTTTAAATTTTAATGTGAATAAATACACTATTGATGCAAAAAAGTCTGGCGTTTAAATTGGGCCATAATTTAAATGCAAATAAGTGAGGCCTTAGTCGTGCCTTTAGACAAATTCTAAATTTAGCCTCACTCAATATTTATAGTTTATTTGGTCAAAGCTTTTATAATCGAACATTTTGAAAATCAACTACTACAAGAATCACAATGCTAAGATTATCTTTTATCAAGTGGTTTGATTCATTTATGTTAAAAACTAAATATACGATGTATTGTGTTTGCTTCATTGTGTTAAAACTCTACAAAAAAAATTCTTTACAATTATACTCTTGAATTTTTATATAAAGAAATTTAGCAAAGAAAATTGAAAAATCAAACCATTTAGAGTCTTATCCGGATATTATTAATACGAAATTAGTAATCGAACTAAATAATACACTTATAATGTATAAATAATTTCATATATTAAATATAAATAAATTAGCTTAAATAACTAAATAATTTATTAATTAAATTAGAATTTTATAATTAACTAATTATTCTAATTAGCACGACCTGCCAAATCGACGGCATAGCGAGAAATGATGTGATAGTTTGGTCGGGATTATCTATCAAACCCTATTTTGCGGCCTTATTCTGTCTGGACAAACCACTAGAAACGTGCTAATATTTGGACCCCAATTTCTTTTCATTTCTACGCCTACATTGCATCAACGCTTATTTAAATATTTTAAAATACAAAAAAAATAAAAAAAATATATTATTTTTTTTATTTTTTTTATTTTTTTTATTTTTTTTATTTTTTTTATTTTTTTTATTTTTTTTATTTTTTTTGTATTTTAAACTTTAATATTTTTAATTACATTTTAATTAAATATAAAATTTAAGAAATACAAAAAAATTCATAATATCTAAAGGAGTAAATTTTTGTAAATTCTTTTAACAAATAAATAAATCCAACATGAATAAAATGAATAGTGTTGTTAAATAAAAAATTAAAGTCATTTTTTATGAAACTGATTTTAAAATAACTGTCATATAAAATGGGACACTGAAAATACTTTTTTTTTTTTAAATAGTCATTTAATATTTAATTTTCACTAATTTCATTATTGCATTCTTACTTAAATATTTTTAGAAAATTAATAAAATTACTGCGATTAATATGTTGGAATTACTCAATTCATTGTCGGTGTTGATCGTTAAAATCAATCATTTAAATTTAATTATTTACCTAGTCAAAATTAAACCCAAGTAGCAACATTTGCCATCTCTAGTTATTTAGTATGGTAAGTGGTTTTGTTGCAATTTTAGCAGATTTAATTTGTTTTATTTCACGATAAACAAATTCGTAACAGAAAATATTAAATCATTGTAAGAATATGACATCCCACATTCATCTTATAAAGCTTTATCGAAGCGAATTAGTTTTAAATTTCTTGATCCTATATATGTGTAATTAATTAACAAATGACATCTTACAATCTTGTATGATGTTATGTATTATTAAAAAATGAACTTGATTTTGATGAAACTTATGAATAAGGATGCATGACTCCGATAAAATATTATTGTTAAGTTTTTAATTAAAATGTATTGAATTAAGAAATGAAATAAAATTTGAATAAAAGTACTTTTTTTAATTGAATAAGAAGAGTAAGAACTTTATTGTATTTATATATAAAAACATATTTTCTAGCTCATAAAAAATTGAGAAAGTCTACCTGCTTGTCACTTCATTGTTGATTCAATTTTAAATTTGGACAAATAATTTTAATTGATAAATTTTTTTGAACAAAATTTATTTTTATTTTCGTTATTTTTTTCTTCAATTTCTAATATTTCACACACATTGATTTAAGTTAAATTTGGAGAAAGTTTCTCGAGGTCACTCCAACCATTCAGGTCTATGGCCATCAAGAACTTTTCCCATGTTGATAGAAAGTTCTTGTAGCTGCGTGTGTCTATTTGAATAGACAATGCCATTTCTGAAGATTTATTTTTGCATATGTTCGTCCCAAAATGTTTGGCTATAAATTAGCTTTGCCTCAGTTATACACACTGAAAACTATTTGGAAAACTCTTCCCTCTCTTCACTACATTCTGCATCAATTTTTAAAAGCAAAATATAAGTATACAGTGTGTGATTTGTTCAATCATTTGAGTTCGCTAAAGTTATGTAAATGAAGTATCGGTTTTTACGAGAATAGATTTTCGTTCTATTCTGGAAAAATTAATCCGTAAACTTTGATTAATATTAAAGTGATTAAATGCTTTAAGGACACACAAGCTAATTGAGGGGGCTCGAAAAAAACTCCCTACTTCATATATTTTTCGTCTTACTGTTTTAAATACAGGAAATAACAAACATTCTCTACCAAAGATGACATTATATTCCTAATTCAAAATTGTATACATCGATTAGGAGTGGCAAATGGGCGAATCGAGATCGGATATGGACGGATCAAAATGAGTTATATAAAAATGAATTAAGTATCCAATCAGCCCATATTGGGTCAAATATAAAATGAGTTAAGCGATTCACATTATTCATGGCTTTAGGAATAGTTTGGTGAAACACAAGCTAGAAACCAAAATAAACTTAGATTCTTAGAAAGCAAAAACTCATGAAAATAACAAGCACGCAAATAGATATTGATAATCTGGTCATCCATTTTTGTAGTGAATAATAATAATAATATATTTGATCCATTTTAAAATCGAATATCCGAGCCCATATCTAATGTATTTGGATTAGATATTTATTCTTTTTAAAAAATAAAATTATTTTAACAATTTTATCTCTAATTAAGAATAAAAAGAATATACCACTTTATCGTAGCTTTCGTGTGGCTTGTGCAGCTTTCATAATTTTCAACTCTAACCTACGAGGGATTTCATGTGTAGCATAATGCCTGTTTTGGCTCAAATTTTTGATACTGTGGCAGATAGTAGGACCAAATTTGATATATGAGAAGACATATAATATGGCCAGTTACAATAATAACGAACCATTGAGGCTAAATTTGCAAATCTTGTGATACATTCCAAAATATTTTATGTGATTTTATATAATTTTCTTTGTTAAAGTAGCTCAACAAACTACTGTGAAAAGGATTTATTAATCTATCAATTAAAATAACAAAAACGAGTCTAGAATATATGAAACTTCGACCGAAAGCCAGATCTATTTGATTTATCCTGCATTGTTAGTATTTAAGTTATCACGAGTTAATATCGAATGCATCGATATGGAGTTATGATGAGATGATTGAAATTTTTAGTCTTTAATCAGCGTCAAGTTTGAGCTCTTAAAATAAAAAATGTCGTATTAGCATTCCATTTCAAAAGGAAGAATGCGAAAATAGAAAAATCTTACTAAGAGTGTCATTCTCAAAAATAAAAATAAAAATTAGAATTTAATCGGACTTCAACGTGGACACCAAACACTTAAAAATATGACCCTCAATCAAAAATAAGAGACTAAAATTTAGTCGGGCTTTGATAAAGTTATTGAACATTGAATGAAAAAACAAAAGAAAGAAAGTTTGATATCAGATGTAAAATTATTTCCATACCACAAGCGTGTGATTATCTTTCACTTTCCCGTTTCAAAATAAGTGTTGTTTCACGTTATCGAGGCATTAATGATGTTTTTCGGTTTACCCTTATTTAAATGAAGAAGGATTTATAAGTCTGATCAATTAAAGCTATATATCTTTTCAATGTATTTATTAACGGTAAGTTAGTAAAAATACGTTTCTTTTTAAAAATGAGTAGTTTGTTAAGAGATATCGCACGAATTAAAAAGTATCGCTTATTTTGAAAGCAGAAAAAGGAAATGTAAGGATTAAGCAAACATATAATAACTAATAAGGCCAAATACAAGAATTCCGAAATATCGAGGCCAAACTTGCAAATCTCGTGATGCAATTCAAAATAGGTACAGTTACATTTTGGTCTCTCGATTATTGGTGACTTTTGAGTTTTATCTTTATAATATTATTAAATGTATAAAGTATTTTAGGAGATATCATTTTAATTATAAACTAATAATATAAATTAACATAATATATTAATAATTAAATGCTTTAACACTAAATATTTCGATATTTTTATGAAGATTCACAATTTGAGATATTATTAAAAATGCAAATATCAATTGATTGAAGATTAATATGCTTATTATAAACCACAAGGATCAAAATTGGAGTTTTAAGTATTTGAGAGACTAAAATATTAATGTCCCTTCAAAAAAAAAAAAAAAAAAAAAAAAAAAAAAAAAAAAAAGTATAATTATGTGATTAGTATGTTCTTTAATGAAGTGGCTCAACAAACTAGATAATTGATCAATTAAAATAGCAAAATCCAAGTTAAAATACATACATACATAGCTACTGCAGTTTTTATGGATTGCTTCTATTTTGAGATGATTTTTTAATTTTATTTTTAAACTTTTAATTTATTTTATGTGTCTTTTTTATTTTGCTTTTATTTATTAAAAATTTATAGGTTAAAGAACTCTTAACTATGATATAATTTTACAAGGCAAGAAATTTAAAGTCTTTGACTTATCGATAAAGATTTAAAGAATTTATAAGCGTCTATCGTAAGTTCGTAAGAATAAGTTATGTCTTTGTGAATTTTTTGCAAAGAATTTGAAATTTTTCTGTCTTATTCGACAAAGGTTTAGGAGAATACGTTATGCCTTTTAAGACACAACTTTATGTTTTTGTATGACATAATTTGTGTCTTTTTTTTTACCTTGCGAATTTTATTTGCTTTTTAAATAAAAGATATAAGGAACTTATGAATTTTTTGCAAAAGTTTAGAGAACCTTTATCTTATTTGACAAAGGTTTAAAGAATTTAACCTCTATCAATATAAGTTCATATGAATACATTATGTCTGGTAAGACACAACATAATGTCTTGTAAGACTTAATTTGTATATTATAAATTTTATTTCTTTTTATTTTCAATATCAAAATATTTGTAACAGTACTCAACTTAAAATATTAAAAAATAAAAATTAAAAATCACAAATTTAAAATCTACCCAGGAGTAAGACATTCTTACGCATAACTCTTAACTATTATGGTGCTTACCAATGGAGGATCCACATTCAGGCTTGGGTGTGAGCACCCGTTTGCATTTAGTATCAATACTATTATTTATTTAGAAACTTAGTAATTTATACAAATATGTTAATTTGAGCACTTTCATTTTGAAACAATTTCCAATTAAAACTCATTAAACACCCGTTACTTAAAAATTTTAGATCCGCCACAATTTATTCAACCTGAGAACTTGTACGAAAATGAGCGTTTTGGTGTAGTGAGAAAATTGTATTTTATAAGTTACACAATCAATATTATTTATATAGCTTTCTTTATTTTACAAGGTAGTAGGGAGGCTTTGTGGCTGGATTGAATCTTTCGCGATGGAAATGCACTCTTCCCTCAACTCCGACATAGGGGCTAACTTGCTTTGCCCAGTGGCGGGACACTTATTTTAGAACATAAAAAAAACAAGTCACCATTTTCCCTTAATTAAATTTCTTAACTAGAAATAACAAAAAAAAAAAACTAAAATTATCTCTCAAAACAGTAATTAGAGAATGGTAAATACAATTTTCTTGCTTTAGAATATGTAATCATAAATTTCTTGTTATATAATAAAGAAAAGAACTTTTCTAAATAATCATTGTTAATATCTTCTATTTGATCTTAGATATTACTGATCTTCTATTTTTTCAAATAATCATCCTGGAAATTTTATTGTATTTATGAACGTCTATTATTAAATCAAACTTTAGCTGCTTCCAGGTTTTTTCTTCTTTTTATAAACATATATTTTATTGTATGACCATAATAATTTTTAATATTTTGCAATTAAATATTTAATCAAACAATTAAATTTTTAGAGAAATAGTCTAATTTAAAATTTTAATTTAAGAAATAGTGTAACCAAGGTTTTAGAACATTGCAATTAAAGTTCTCCCTAATGCCAATTAAGTTATCATTATCTAATCGCAAAATTTTCATTTTTTTTTATTTTTATGTTTCTAGCTAAGCATTTTAATTAGAATAGAGAAAATATTGAATCTAATTTCCCCTTTTTATTTTATGTCTAAAACAAGCGAGTGTCCACTCGTTAAGTTAAAAAATAACCTCACACCAAATGATACGGTAATGGATGAAGGGAATGATGAGAGATAAAATGAAGGCGTTTAATCAAGTGAGTTGAATAAGCAGTCAACAAGTGTTAATCATAAATTTGTGAGTGCTAAAATTATTTGTAATAAAAAATAAGAAAATATAATTTTGTTGATGAATCTTGTCTAGTATAATAATATTGTTCTTTTGATTCATTCTTATTTTGAATTGTGGGATGATTTGAACCACTTTTATGTGTTTAAAAGTAATATAACCTTCTATTTATAGTAATAGGAGTAGGCGGTTCAAGTGTACATAAAGTTTTTGCCTCATTACGATTGATTCACGTCGATTCGTCGAGCACATCGCCAAATCTTATGTGATAGATTCTTGTGATTGATGAAGATGTCATTTAAAAAATTTATCGATTTTGATTGGTCATTGTTAAATGAGAGCACCGCATCATGGACATATGACACCATCTTGTTGGCATTGTGTTTAGCGCATGCCGTCACTTAACACGTGGCTTGAGTTTAAGCTCAAGATGAAATGATCTTCTGAATTTAATAAATGAACTTATTTATTTGTTAATTCTAAATTAATTATTCAGCAGTGATATAATTTAATGCAAATTTTATATGGATCTAACCCAATAAAAATGTGTTTACAATAAGATCAAATTTCATTACTCTTATTGAACCAATCGATACTGCTTGTCAGCAATAATAAACTATATTTGATATAATCACTCTGAATAAAATTCGAAAGATAACATATATACGGAATTACTATCTTTATTTTTCTTGAACAAAAAGTTTCACCACAAAAGTAACATTTTGGAACAGAAGCGCAAAATGGGTTGAGTACATGTTGTGAAACATTAAAGATTTTCTCAGGTTTCTTTATGAATTAACGCAGTCATGAATATCAATAACTCCGTAGAACTCTGTCCAACCCAAATTAAAGTTAAATGAATGTTGTGAAACAGGTTCACATGGGTAGACTAAATTAAGAATTGTTCCAATAATTTCTTGAATAAGAAGTAGAGATAAGTAAATTATATTAAAGCATAAGTAATTATTTTGATCATATATAGGATTAGTGGAAAACATGGTGCATTAGCCCATCCAGCTATAGCTCGTAAAACAAGTCTTCTTGGATCGAGCTTTATAGAAAAGGGAAGAATTAGGTTTATGTGCCTTCAAACGATCAACACGTACTTCCAAAGCTATCATAGAAAATTGCTTTTTGTTTACTCTCTTCTGTATCAATCCCCTACCACACCGAAAGTTGAAGAACCCAAACTAAGACAAAATATATAGCATATATAAACTAAGGATTTGGTTGACAGGCCCATTATTATTGTTGGTGATTTAGTTTGGGGATTACGCGATAATCACTGCCTATTTCCCCAACCCTCCCAATATATACACTTTATTTCTCTTGTGTGTGCGCTTAGGTGCTTCAAGGGACTTGTTAATTTACAAGTGTCCTGTAGCTAGCTCCCTCCTTTTCTAGACCCTTCAAAACTTGTTTGTAACGTTAATGCAAAAGTGTTGCATTTACAAATATATTTTGTGATGGATGATATGATGTCATTTCATCAGAAATTATATATATTATCTGTCTCAATCTAGTAAGCCTATTTGTTTTATAATCATCATAATCATGCACGATTATATTGCATATAACTATTAGTATCGAAAAGAAAAACTACACTTGATCTGGAATAGTTTAATTGGTTATAGAATAAGTTTATGCTTATCCTTGTTTTCTTTTGGGGATTATCAACTCACACTTACCCTAAATATTTATCTCTCTATAGTATGGTTTTGGTCTTTTTTCTTGTTCAGACATGTATTTATCATCACTTTCAAATTAAACACTTATGATGAAGCCTTGACATTGATGGTGTAATAATCAACCCTTTTTGGGATATAAGAGAATAACCTGGCTTATAATATAAAGTTTTGAGGTACTCAAATAAAGGAACTGCAATGTAGAATATCTTGATAGCTCTACAATTAAAGTTTAATTATTAAAATACAAAAAAAATAAAAAAAATAAAAAAAATAAAAAAAATAAAAAAAATAAAAATATTTTTAAATATTTGAATATTAATATAGTATACAAATATTATATTTCATTTAATTATTTTAATATTAACTGTCATTTTGTTAAAATATCATTTTAATGGTTTCTTTATAAGTTTATTTTAAAAATATAAACATGAGAATTGATAAAAGTGATTATTTAATAATTGTTAAATTATAAAAAGAAAAAAAATTAAAATTTAATTTTTATATAATACTTTTAGGTCAGGTGCAATTCCAGCCAGAGCGATCTATTTATCTTATATTATTTTTAATTATTACCTATTCTCATATATATTAATATTATTTTTAAAGGGTCTATTAATATTACTCAGATCCCTTATTATTTCTTTATATTAGGAAAAATAATCCTTCAATTGAATAAAAACTAACTACACACCCAATTTTAAAAATTTATGTTTCAAATCAATTCAAAAAATAAACACATAATTTAAATAATTATCATTTAAAAATAAAAAATTAAAAAAACTCAAAATTCATAAAAAAAAAAAAACCCCAAAATTTTTTATTTTTTTACATATAAATTATACTGAAGTCTATTATCATAAATATTCATAAAGAAAAATTAATAAATTCTTGGACTTCTCCAATTCTTTCTACTCTTGGAGATAAAAGATATCGCATATCCTCCCTGTTTGAGAAAAAAAAATTTAAAAATCTAAATATAGAATATTGATGTGAAAATCAAACAAAATACCTGCAGCGAAAAGTTATAATGAATTTTATCATATATTAATTAATAAATAATTGCAATTTTTAGTTTTTGTGTCTTAATTTCTTTTCTTATATATTACACCAACAATTATTTCTTCTATTTTTATAATATTAATTACTTAACAATTGTTCTTTCAAATTCTTTTCTCATACATCTTTTAAGAGATGTACATATTCTAAGGCGAAACTTGCCTTTTTTTATTTTTTTCATCATTTACTTCAAAATCGTTGATTTTTAGCGTTGAATATACGAAGTGTTAAAAATGATGATAAAATTAATAGTTCATCCTCAAGTATCAACATCAAGATATTAATTATCAAGATTTTTTTATATTATATTTATTTTAGTAACTTCTTAGATAAGTTTGTTTTAAATTTATTATTTTAATATTAAAATATGATATAATTTTAAAATTCTAAATTCTAAATCTTATCATTAACTATTTAAACACTATTATTTTTATTGCCAACGAGAGAGAGAGAGAGAGAGAAAGAAGTAAAGAAGTGTAGCAGAGGCATGATTGTTAAGTAAATGTTAGTGAAAGAGAGGATTCATTGTTGTGTCATATTAAGTGAAAGATCCTTGTTGTAATTATGTTATATTATGTGCATTTAAGCAGAACTAGATGTAGAAGTTGATAAACATTCAATTCATGAGGATAATAGTCCTAAATCAACTGGAGGTCCAAATTAAAAAGTAGGGGTCCCTAAAAGAGACATCCCACATGCCCTCAACCAGCTTCATGTGACCCTAGCTATTTTGTGATTTGTGAATAGTAGCATCTGGGATAAGATTAAACACTACCCTTCCACAACTTTATATGTATTTAAAATTAATTAATTGACAAAATCAATCCTCCAATCTTGACATTGTGTCTGCGCTTTGTTATTAATATTGAAATTGAACTAGTAATGATGCAACATGTCACATTTTTTTTTTTTTAGTACGTACGAGTAATATATAAATTTGCCCAAGCGGAAAAAGAAATCAGAAGGTCCAATACACTTGTCATTGCCAAAATGCTCAATGCCACAAAAAGAAGACATGTTGCATAAACACTCCTTTGTCCTTTTCCCTAACAGCAGACACCAACTGAAAATAGCAGATAATTATCCACGTACCTTGAATTGATATTATTCACGGCCTGTTACTTCAAATCTCATTTACTATTTCAACTATTAAAATTATATTTTTGCTTACTATTTAAATATAAATCAATTAATTGATTAAATAAATTAATTTTAGATTTAAATTTTAAAAATTAATATTTAATTTTTGTATTTTGTTTTTGTTTTTAACATTTTGAAGAAAAAATTGAATCAAACTGATAACTTATATGAATAAATTTATAATTTTATATATATATAATATTAATTTTACTTTTCATGAAAATTTTATTTATCTCTAATATTCTAATGTATTTTACGCACGTTAGCTCCTTTACTTTTGTTAATTAGTGAATTTTTTATTACCATATTATAGCAGCAGAACACACAATCCTGCTTAATCTGTGCAATCATTTGGTAAGCTCATCTTTTAAAGAAAGTCAATGAATTCAATTCCTTTTTATTTAAAAAATATAACTATGAAATTTACTTATATTTTGTTATATAGTTTTTATCAATTTTATTCATTTGAATAAAATTTATAAATCTTAAGATATTCTTTTTATATTTTAAGAAAATTATAAGCTCATTACAATAAAAAATTAATAACGAATACGAATTATAAATTGAAAACAAGAGGTGAAAAATTATTTTCTAATTAAATTTCTTAAAAAATTTAAAAATATCATACCAATAAATTATATTTTATCTTATTAATTAAAAATTAGCTAAACTGATATCCAGATTCAAATCAAAGTATAAACGCCCAAACTAGTTAAACCATAGAAATTAGATAAGCAGAAGAGACTAAACAATATATACATAAAATAGAATGTAGGTAGTATATAGTATTAAAACCTAGAGTAAATGACAAGAGTATTAATTGTGAGAAGGTGTGAGATTTGTACTATCATTCCTTCCATAACCATTAACTACTCCTTCCTTAGTCCATAGCCGCTTACATTCGTTTAGGTAGCTAGCCTCATTTTAATTAATTTATTATGCAAAAACATTTACTGCAACCGCAGGCAGTTGGTTATATGCTCATTTATTTATTGATGATGGCGTTCAAATATTACTCCCTCTATTTATTTTAAAATAAAATTAAAAAATTAAGCAATCGTTTATTTTAAAAACGGAAAGAGTAATAATTCGACATATCTCATGTGGTGTAATTCACCTTTTCCGCTAAAACTTGTATTACTTAGAGCGATGTTTGAATAATTTTTTACTTATGGTTTATAAGTCAAAAATCGCAAGTTAAATTTGACTTATTTTTATTCTTTCATCATAAAAATAAATACTTAAAACACCTTTTAAATTTATCCAAACATTATAAAACTACTTAAAACTATTAACTTAAAAAACACATTAAATAAAAACAATTCAAACTGGCTTTTATTAATTGCTTTTAGCTGAGCGCGGAAATAAGGGAAAACCATGGAATACTTCTCCGGTATCAAAATATAAGTATTATACTATTGTTTTATTTTATATTTATTAAAAAATTAAAATAATAAATATAAAATATAATTTATTTATTAAATATTTTAAATAATTTATCGTTTTTTTTTTTTTGTAAATTAAAATTTTGTTCACACACGTTTTTCCATTTCTATCTTAAATTGTTAAATTAGTATTTATTTTGAGATATATATGTTTTTTTGCTAAAAAAACAATACTTATTTTCAGACAAAATTTAATCTAAATAATGCAGATCAGGGAATTTAAATATATAACAAACAATAAAGAAAGCATCACAGAATAATAATAATAATTTATTACTAAAACATAATAGTAAACACAAATTGCGTAACGGAAACTACGCCAAAAAGCTGCTAATAATACTTATATTAAGAGCTTATATTAAAGAGAGACTAGTTAGTTATCCCGTTACGTTCCAAAGATACACTTTTAGTACTACTATATTTCTAAATTTTTAAGGAATAGGCAAAATTGTGAGACTGCATTTTCTTTTTAGCGCTAGCGGTGCGTCCCTTCTCCGGCAGGTTGGGACGGCGGTCACCGTCAGGTCAAAGCAAAAGGAGTTTGTATGTAGCTGCCATTTCCAGGTAAGTCACGAGCGGAAGGCCACAAAGATCCAAAAAGACAGAGCATTATTATAATAATAATAATATATTGTGTCCCCCCATCCTATCGCTCTCATTACAACTATTCCTATTCACTCACTCTCATGTCCATTATTTCCCCTCTATCTTCTTCTCATTCACTAGCTACCCCTCTTTGTCAGTTCCATCATTCTTCTTCATCATAATGCATGTATATTATCCTCTCTAACCTTCTTTTTCCTCGCTAGCCTCATTACCTCATACATAATTGAGCAAATTGAATCCAGTTGTTTAATTTAATTTTGTTTTGCTTGCAAGCAAGATTGAGCTGGGAATTAGTACTTTTGTTTCCCAATTATGACTCGTCTTTTGCGATCCAAATCCTATACTTTTGGCCGGGTCTCTGCTTCCAACTCCTCTTCAGTCCTACACTTGTCTCCTCGCTGTTCCTCTCTCTATGATTACGAAGAAGTAAACAATGAAGAAGAAGAAGAAGAAGAAGAAGACGAAGAAGGGGAACAGGGATTTTTAACTCCGGACCCAAGGCGACGGAGTAAGGTTCGGGCTTCCGGCGATGAGCGTCGACGTCAGAGCCATGACAACAACCAATCCCCAATTCTCGCGGTTGTGGTGGCGGCGCTCCGGAAGTCGCTGGTAACTTGCAGTGTCGATAGAGATGATGTGGCTAACATGGACATTGGCTGGCCCACCGATGTCTGCCACGTTTCTCATGTCACCTTCGATCGCTTCAATGGCTTCCTTGGCCTGCCTATTGAGCTCCAGCCTGAAGTCCCCCGTAAAGTCCCTAGCGCAAGGTTCCTCCTTAATTTCCTTTTCAATTTCTTATTTCATGCCCCTACATTTCATCTCTATTATCACCATTTTTTATTAAATAGAAAAATTAATGTCCAAGGAGGTGAGTCTATCTTACCCAGATCTGAGATGCTTCTCTTCTGTGGAAGACTACATTCTCATTAATTTATCCAGCTTACAGCCGAGCAACAGTTTTTTCGTGAAATTGGACCGAACAGAGTGGAATCAGTGTAAAGGATTCATATAACTAATCCTAATTAGTTTAAGATCGAATATAGTGGATTGATTGATTGATATACTAGATCTAGTGCTGGGCCAAAATTAATGATGTATCTGTCTTGCGCGCTTCACCCTGCTGTTAAAGTTGATATGCATTAGCTGTCTGTATTCCTTCTTATCTAGGACTTCAGAAGAGAGAATTGCCCAATTGATATTGTCCATGGTTAAGAAAGGGATTTAGGCAAGAGTTTCATGATACTATAGATATATTTTGTTCTACTATGATCAGGGCCTTTTAAATTAGCATTAGAAACTGCTATTTGGTGATTTTATTTCTCAGCTACTGTTGGTTGCACATGTTCACCTGAATATTGTCTGAGTTTACTGTCTTACTCAGCTCTTGTGCTAATTCTTTATGCTGAAGACTTTTATTTCTCTCATTTTTATTGTACTTTGCAGTGCAAGTGTTTTTGGAGTTTCTGTCCAGTCAATGCAGTGTTCATATGACAATAAAGGAAACAGTGTGCCAACAATACTTCTTGAGCTGCAGAGTCGTCTATATACTGAAGGAGGCCTGCAAGTATTGTTCTTTCTCTGTACTTGAAAAATCTAAAATATGCTATTGGCATTAAATATGCTGAAACTTGCAGTCTTTTCTGCTTTTGGTTGAAGGTAGAAGGAATATTCAGGATTAATGCTGAGAATAGTCAAGGAGAAACTGTGAGGAACCAGCTGAATAGTAGAGGCGTTGTTCCATATGGAATTGATGTTCATTGTTTGGCAGGATTGATTAAGGTTAGCTCTACCATATTCATCCTTCATCCATCTCCATTCGTTGCTGAGTTTGCCAAGTTGAAACTAACAAATAGAATAGATGCTAGCAAGATCTTGAAGCTCTGAATTAAACTGAAATGCAATTTAAATTATCCACCTTAGCTATGCCTAGCCTGTTAAAGTACTTTCCCAGTCTATTGCTGCGTATATTATGCTAAATAGTGTACGGAAAATCCATTTTACCTCTGGAGTCCATGACAAGATAGATTAGAAAAACCAGTAGGCAGAATCAAAGATTTGGTATGTAATTTCTGGGTTTGGGCAAGAATGGAAAATCAAATAAATGTATTGAAAACATAACATGCATTTACCCTTTTGTTTCATACATCACTATTCTGCAATCTTTGAAAGTGAATAAACTATGAAATTGGTCAACAACAAAAGATGCTCCTTGAACATAAAGGATAACAAAGATGAGCATTCTAGGTGCTTTCCCTGGGATTATTGTCCAAAGAAGAATATCTCAGGGTCTTAGTTTCTCAGTTCCAATGAACTCTTTCTATACCTGAGGAAAATGCCTTACTTATTGCTACTGGGCGAAGATGCTATATAAATTTATGCTAGTCAAGACTGTTCTTTGATGGAACGCTTATTTAACTTCCGTCATAGAGAGGTTTTATAGTCTCATATTGGCTTGTCATTCTGTGCTCAGGTTGGTATACTCCATTCGTGGTTATTGTGTTTGTCTTTTTGTTATAAAACCAGTAAGCTATCTCTGAACTGCCTTTATTTCTTGAGAAAAGTTGTCCTTGTATTATATACTTCTATCAGGGGCTGGAAAAGTACACCAAAAACAGTCTTCTATGGATACTTTATTTTCATTTTCAGATAGACCCCTTAAAATAACTATGTAACCCTAATTCAGTGACGATCTACTTGGCCCAGAAATAGAGTCTTTACCACTCTTATAAAATTGATGAGCCAACACTTTCCATATGACTTCAGGCATGGTTTAGGGAGCTGCCTACAGGTGTACTAGATTCTCTAACCCCGGAGCAGGTGATGCATTGCAACACTGAAGAAGAGTGCAGCCAACTAGTGAACTTACTTCCTTCAACTGAAGCTGCACTTCTTGACTGGGCAATCAATTTAATGGCAGACGTTGTGCATAATGAGCATTATAACAAGATGAATGCAAGGAATATTGCCATGGTTTTTGCTCCTAACATGACTCAGGTACTTGAGAACTTTTCAGAAGAGTAACTACTATTACGTCTCCTTCTCATGATAGAAACTGAGTTTAAAGGGTTGTTTAGTTTTTACCCAAATGTCTGAATTGGGAATGATATGGTATGCCCTCCTGTGATTGGTGTTTCATATATACTAATAATGGGATAGTAAATCTTGCAGATGGCTGATCCTTTGACTGCACTGATTCATGCAGTCCAAGTAATGAACCTCCTTAAGACACTCATTATAAAGACCCTTCATGAAAGAGAAGAATCACATATGACAGGCCAAATGCAGTCAACATGTGCTAATATTTCCAGTTGCATGGTTGATTATCTCTCAACACAATCAGATGGAGTACTTAATAAAGAGCCAGTTCTAGATGGCTATTCTCACGAAAAGCAAACTGCTGGTGAACTCTCAAGAGGTGCCAGTTTAGACAGAACAGAATGCGAGTCAGGGGAGCAATTCTGGAACTGTAGGAGTACAAGTGATGCTGGAGAGGAATGTGATTCCGTTGTGAAGACCTCTCCAGATGCTCGCGGAAGACAAACACTAGAGAGTAGGTTTAGAGAGGGATTCGACACTGAGGAGGTTGAGAACACAATGGTTAGACTTAGTTTAAGGAAGGGAATGCAAAAGCTATGCAGGCATCCTGTATTCCAACTGAGTAAGCCAGTGAAGAAGAGCAGACTTATCGGGATTGTAAATAGTAGGAGAGGAGGCGGAGAAGCATTGGCATGAGATGGGATATCTGTTATCTCTGTCCTTAATATTTGCTGCAGTTTGTACTAATACTGGCGTCAGTAATGTTGGTCCAGAATCTAGTGAGAGAAGCATTTTATTTGTAGAATGTTCCAGGTACTAACTTGTAGTTTGATGAACATATTGATGAAGGTGTGCTTCAATGTATAATTTGTTTCTTCATTTGCCAGCTACCGTAGCGCCATAACAAGGGGAAGTATGTATACTTGGTAGTGTTAGACTTAAACATTAGAAATGCCAGCAGAAAGCAGTGTTGTTTCTGTATAAAGACTCCTATTTGGGGATATATATACCTTTGTGTGATTTTGGCACTAAGAGCACGGCATTGTGTCAACTGAAGAAGCTACTATATTTTTATTATTATTATTAGATAGGGGGTTAGAAGAAGATGAAATGGGCGATGAAATTACAAGGCGATGAATTGAATCCTAACAAGATGAAAATTTAGATAGTTAATCAGCTGAGCTATTATGATTCTCCGCTACTATACTATATTGGATTGGCATGATACATCCATAATATTGTGTGAAATTTTTTTGCTTTATTTTCACAATTAGCTGTAGGTATTTTTAAACTTTCGATTGTTTTTTCTTCTTTTCTATAGTTTACGTATAGCATTCATTTGAAAGTCATCGGGTAATTGAAATTGATGTCATTATTAGAGTAGTAATTTTATTGCTCAGTAATGAGATAATATAATAATTACGATGACCTATTTGTTTGTCACAATGTAATTATAAATGTGTTGTTTGGTTGCACAACTAATTATATATTTAGATAAAAATTTAAAAATAAAAGTTAATTATAAAAAATTAAAAATTAATATTTGATAAATATTTTCCTGTATAAATGGAT